>WWET01004485.1:26174-61849 GCA_011038615.1 Limnodynastes dumerilii | reverse complement strand
CATTCCTGTTGTGTTTTATAAGGCACCATCATTAACCAGTCATGAACGACCAACACAAGATACATCAATTGCTCTGTAAGTATAGAGCCCTATTTGGGGGCACAGAGTAGTCAGCATTGTACTGACATGACAGGTGACTGAGAGGCAGGGACGGTGAGTATTCTGATCTGATGGGGACAAAGGTCTGGTTTTTAATAGGGAGGGGTTTTATTTTAGTGAGTTCTTGGATCCTATTTGTAACATGAGAGGAATAGGGAAGGTCTGTTATTTTTATGAGGTCCCTTTTAATTCTTCATCTAGGACCCAGCAAAAACCTTAGGTGTATCTGGACTTGTTAAAGATTAGACTACTTGACCTAAATTCGAGGAAGGGTCTAGGTATGTCCACTGATACAAAGCAAAGCTTGTTGTTGAGTAAATAGGTTATTTTCATTCATGTAAAATACTGCCATGTATGTCACACACAGATACTGCACAATGTAATTTTATCATACCTCTATGACAAACCTGCATTTGGAGTTGGTGAATTTACAGTACTTCTAATGTTAGAGAAACATTACAATGAGGTAAACAAAAATAGGATGATTTTCTTCTTAGGATAAGGGGCCTGATTCAGAGATCCGTCGGCGATCGGGCCGCAAATATACGCAACTAAGTGGCAGGTCGGAACAGGTTTCACCCACAAGAATAAACAGTCACTCCCCTCGCAACCTCCGGCCGGACCTAAACTTCCACCTCCATAGACTTGCCCTAACTGGCCGCACTCACTTCCGACCCTATGTGTATTAGTTGCGTATATTTAGGGCCCTAACTCTGTAAGCGCGCCCACTTTCCCTCATCTAAATGCCTCCCCCCGCCCATTTCTATGCAAATCCTTAGGTCCGTATATTTCCGCCGCACTTAGGGTCGCATTAGTCCCCGCCCGATTCACAGGTCCGACCTTAAGGCATTTCCGACCTTAACTTCAACGTACATGGCGTTGCACTATTACTACACATGCACAGATGATGCAAAATCGATCCGACCCTAAATATACGCACGGAACTATCGTTAGTTCCGGATCTCTGAATCAGGCCCAAAGTCCTGATCAGGGCCGGCATCAGGGGGGGACAGTCTGGACTATTGTCGCGGGCCCAGGCCTGATGGTTGCCCGCCGATACTTACCTAGCTCTGTAGCAGCAGGTATCAGTAGTATCCTACTGCCAATACTTGCTGCTCAGAGCTATTCAGTATCCAGCCATTGCGCACGGAAGTTCTCCCCTGCGTACCGGACTGCTGTTGAAGCGTGTCTGCCGGGCCCCGCCACTATGCGATGTCACCAATGATGTCACCTAGGGGGCGCCAGTTATAATCAACGCCAGTTACCTCTATTGCTGCGACCAATAATACTGGCAGAAGGCCCGTGTTTAGTGAGGGTAGCTGACTGGCTCTTCACAAAATAATTGGAGTAGGTGCCTGATATTATTATACATGACATAAGATCAAATAATCATACCTGACCGCTCACTATTAACTCTAAATAACGTTCATTATGTATATCAGTACAAGAAATTTGCCCCATGTGTTTAATTGCTACTTTTCACTGACCTTGTACATATGAGAATTCTGCAGTATAATAATAAAACAGAGCAGCTATCTCCTACCGGGTAAACATAGAGAATAGTTAATAAGAGCAAACACAATACCAAAAAAAAAGAAAGAAAGATCAGTACAGAAGATTGTTCTTCAAAAAAAACTAACCAAACCCCCTGTTGATTATTTTTCATCGCCAGAAGCAAAACTTTTAAAGGGCTAAAACTTGAGCAACCCTGGCCTGACTGGTGTGTAATGTAATGAGAAATGAAGGTGGTCCTATAACGAAGCCCAGCATAGACCCCAGCACAGCCAGATCCCAGACAGCCCTGTTCCCCCAATCCATCTGATTTCTCAGACCACAAATGTTAATAAGATAGTAAAAGCAAATGTTTTCCCCATGGTCATTCATATAAATTGGTTATACATATATTTAACCTTTGACCATAGTTAAAATTTGCAGCCTAAAAGAAATATTTTTTTATTAAATTAAGGGATGTTTTCATAAAGCAATAAATAGTTGTTACTTCCTGCGTTCAAAGTCACATTAAAGGGTAGGAAAGCAGGGCCGTCCTTAGCGGTTATGGGGCCTGGGGCAAATTCATACTAGAGGCACCCCTGTGGTGCATGCACAGGTATAAACTGACCATGCAGGCACTGTGTATAAATGCCTTTCACCACTGAGTGCTGCAGCTGATAGATTAATGTGATTAATGCGGTGAAGACAACAGTTCTGGGGTCAGACACATTGGACCGTGTTCACCCTTAAAAATGATTTAGATTCTTAATTATACTTAAAAAGTACCAAGGCGACTCCCCTGACACGCCAGGGCCGATGCAATGCACTCCACGGGGGGATGCAGCGCATCCAGGCGCCATGCTGGATAGTTGCTGCTGCTCATCCCCCTTCTTCTCAGAGCTGACATTTAGCCAGATATGTTACAATTGTGAGAGCCAGCGCGGTCCTCAATACAGTGATGCCAGCATGTGCTCAGGGCCGGTGCTAGCATGTCTGGCACCCCCCTGCGAAAAATAAATTTGTGCCTTCCTCTTTTCCAAATGATTTGTTAATTCAATTCATGCTGTGCCCCCTTTCATAAATATCGCCATGCTGTGCCCCCTTTGTTAAACATCACCATGCTGCGCCCCCTTTGTTAAACATCACCATGCTGTGCCCCCTTTGTTAAACATCACCATGCTGCGCCTCCTTTGTTAAACATCACCACGCTGTGCCCCCTTTGTTAAACATCACCATGCTGTGCCTCCTTTCATAAACATCACCATGTTGTGCCCCCTTTCATAAACATTACCATGCTGTGCCTGTGCCCCCTTTGTTAAACAACACCATGCTGTGCCGTGCCCCCTTTGTTAAACTTCACCATGTTGTGCCCATGATTGTTGTGCCATTACTTACCTTCTTTCTCCTCTTTTGTTCTGCCTGCGACTGTCCTGCCTCTTCTTCTACCTTCACTTTGTCCTTCTGCTTTCTTGTGTCCTGGCTCCTCTCTTCTCACTCCTCACTAAACTAATCACCAAAACGTTGGGTGAGATGACGTCACGCCCGATGTTTAGTGAGTGAGAAGGGAACAGAGAGGAGTCTGGACGGAAGAAGGAGAACGCCGGCGCCGCAACATAAGTAAGTACTTTTTATCTGCCGAGAGAACGTGGTGGGGGGGAAGTGCCTCGCTGGTTTAGCGCCCTCCCGCCACACTTACCCCGCTTACCGGGTTCCGCCGGCCCTGCCTGTGCTGTAGGTAGATGCTAGATCCAAGTGGGCTAAAGGACCTCTGCTGATGTCTAGTCCATGTGACCAGTCACCTGATCAGGGGGTGGAGTCAGTTTTTCCTCCATTTCCCTGTTCCCGGGCACAGCAGTGTGATTATAATATTTATAAAAGAGAAGGGCACAAATTTATTTTTTGCAGGGGGTCTCCAGACATGCTAACACCGGCCCTGTGGCACGCCCTCGGTTTTCAGATTCTTAATCGACTTACGAACGTCATATGGCTACCTTATCTTTAGGTCAGTAGTTGTGTGCCTAGGGCTTCTAATTAAGAACGTCTTTGCCTAAACATGCCCAGATTTCCTCATTGAAATGGCCCCCTCCACCCATCTTAAGTGTTCTCAGCACGCCTCTTTATTCTAAAGTCATTATGTATCTTAAGGAAATAGGTTCGTAATGGTGATTCATAGCTGTCCCATTCTTAAGTCCTACATAAATTGCGTATATTAATTTACTATGAATGTGCAGTATAGCCCTTCTAAAATATACACACCTAAAACTGCATTTTCTTAACTGTGAATCAGGTCCATTGTCTCTTAGCCTGTTATAAGGATCCAAAGTACTAAGCTGTCAATTACAGACTTGCTTCAAACATCCTCGGGGTGCTACTGGAGGGAAGGGTAGATAAACGTACCGCACTGGCTGTAAGGGTGTGTTGACCCAAACATTTGCGTAATTACACACAGCCTGTTCATTTTCACTAACAACAGTTCTAAATCCAGACTAATTATGAGGAACGAAACTCCACAGCTACACAAGATAACCTTGCAGACATATGACTAAAGGAATCGAAATGTTACTTTGTGCTGATAGTGCAGATATATTAGGAAAAACATATCATTCTATGGTCACTATATGATTAATTACCTTTAGATTAAATGTATTTTCCATATGATTTTATTTGTCACTATATATTATGTAGAATTCCTTTGTCAATTAACAGAGAATACTAATATTTTGCATAAGCAACATTTCCATTATACATAACAGGGAGCTAATAACGATAGGAGAATTATTTACGCTATGTATGAAAAGTCTCCTATACGTCTATACTGCGCATACGCACTGGAGTTCTGTCTCTGCACGGCGAGTTGGCCCACTCCCACTCCCCATGCGGATGAGATACTCTTATGGTAATCATACAGTAAAGGCATCCTGCATACGGAAGGCCTGTATGTGTGAGGGGATTGCACTCCCCACCTATCTACGGAAATCTGGATCTCAAATTCTGCACGTTATCTTCTGCTACGGAGGGTAAGCACGGAATTTAAGCTCAGTTCTGCATCCAGACCATTATTTTTAAGATGACGAGGGAAGTGAATGTTACTTTTTTTTGCATTTGATTGTTATGTAATTCTGTGCAAAAGACCACACTTGAATAATCTGGAGCCACACTTTTTTAAAAATATCTTTATCGCTGATAAAACGTCCATTATTTGTGTGGGGTTTTTGTGCTTCAGTCAGCATCAGGCCCATAATATAGTTTCTTTTTATTCTTGTCACCATGGAGTAGAGCAGCATTAATGTTCAATTATTTAAGACTTGAGTCAGTTCTCTAGTGAGTCACATTTTATAAAGGCATCTGTTTACATAAAGGCATTAAGATGACATTACTGGCTACATAGACACAGGATAAGTAAGAAGTATGAAAGTCTAATTCTGTGAAGTAGCTATATTGTTTTTTTTTATATCCAACACATTTTTTTTATTTACTAAGAAACAAGCTAAATCAAGAGCTATTTAATGTTACTGAGAACAAGTAATAAGATCAGCGGTTCTTAACCCCATTGCTTAGGACAGAATAACAAAACAAGGAATAGATTTACTAGGCCAGTTCTATTTATACAGCACAACAGCCATTTACCACAAGGGTGACTGCACATTGCTTAATGACCCTAAATAAATTCTTTCTATAACACTGTGACAATATAGCCAACAGCCTGCACACTGCTTCAGCTTCAAGAAACTGGATACAACAATGTATCAGTGTATTAAAATGTACCCTTTAACACCTAGGGCTAGATTTACTAAGCTGCTGAAAAGGAAGAGTGGAAATGGTGCCCATAGCAACCAATGAGATTCTAGCTCTCACTTTCCTATTACATACAAGAGAATGTCAGCTAAAATCTGCTTGGTTGCTATGAGTGACATCCCCATTTTACCTTTTCCACATATTTAGTAAATCTGGTTTCTGAACGGTTTGTGCCTTGTGATTTTCAATTGATTTCTTAATGGTACAGCATACCAACCTGTACCACATTACTTGTACAGCAATCATACAAACAATAACATATAATAATAATGATATTACAATAATACAATATAGCAAGATGGTGACAGAAGAAGGCAGTGTAGACTGAAAGGGCTAAGACTTTCCTTAGAGCAACGACAATGAAGTGAGGTCCATTATCAACCCCACTTCCACTGGCCCCAACTTACTTCTCTGAGACAGATGACACATTCTCCCAATAACCCGCTGGACCAGGGCCCGCCCATAAAACAAAACTCAGTGCCGCTGTCGCCTTTAATTGCATCCAAACAAGCGTCAATGTTAAGGGGAAAACTCCACCACTGTGCCTCTTGGTATACTCCCAGTGCCTTCCCACCAACACTTAAGGAGACAACCATAGCAATGACACCCTGCAATAAAGAAAAACATTTGCGACACATGAAGCAAACAGCATAAAACAAAATGTTGCCAACAAGTCTATTAATAATGGCAAAGGGAGAGAGGGTGGAGAGTTCCTGACAAAGGGGTATATTTACAAAGCGCACATTTTATAAAATCGCCACAAATCGCATGAATTTGATGTGAATTTCAAATCTCCGTATTCACTAAAGCTAAACTCACGTGAGTTGATGCCTCAGGAAAATTGCCGTCCATAAAATCGCCACTGTGATTTTTTCAATGTTAAACATACAACTCACTGTATTCACAAAGGTCGCTTTCTCAAACTCACAGTAAAATCGCCATCAAATCACCGTTTAGCAATTCACCCTTGCCTACATGCGAATTTGGTAAAAATCACCATGGTGACCATCACCAGCCCCAGGTTCAGCGCACACGGCGCATCATTCGGCACCCTCCTGTGTTTCATGTGCGTATGGACCTGGACTCCCTGTCTGACCAGGAGGTTGTGCAGCTCTTTAGGCTCAACCAAGCTAACCTCCTGAGCATCTATGAGTAGGTGAGGAGGGATTTGGACTCACTAACAGCTAGGTCCCATGCATTGCCAGGAATGCAAAAATTAATGTGTGTTCTCCACTCTCTTGCTACTGGCTCCTTCCAGGCTGTCACTGGGAGAATGGTTGGGCTTTCACAGTCGAGTTTTTCCCATCACTTATCTCATGTGTTAAGTGCACTTAAAAAGCTTGTGCCGACATATATCAGCTTCTACAACCAGGAGTCACAATGTTGAGATCAGAAGCTGGCATTCTTAGTATCTCAGGATTCCCCAGTGTCCTGGGTGCTATGGATTGCACTCACATACCGCTGAGAGCACCTAAGCATCGAGCTCATATTTATATGAACAGGCATTATTATCATTCCCTCAATGTTCAGGTGGTCAGTGATGCTAACATGAGAATTGTGAGTGTGTTTGCTGGCTACCCTGGGTCATGCCATGACTCATATATTCTGAGGCAGTCATCCTTATATACTAAATTTGAACTTGGTAAAATGCCTGATGGATGGCTGTTGGGTGAGTGTTATTTAGTATTTGTCTTCATGTATGTCTTATCATTTGTACGTGCATTTATGTTTTTTTTTACTTTTTTTCTTAGGGTACTCAGGATATGGGTGTCGACCCTGGCTGTTAACCCCACTACTGAATTCACAAACTCCTGGGCAACACAATTATAATGCGGCACACATTGCTACTAGAGGAGTGATAGAACGCACCTTTGGGCTGTTAAAATCTAGGTTTAGGTGCCTTGATAAATCTGGTGGTGTGCTGCTTAATTCTCCTGCTAAGGTTGCAGAGATTGTGCTTGTATGTTGTCTCCTGCATAATGTCACCCTTAACCAGCAAGCCCCCGACATTACTGCAGTTGAAGACACCCAGCAAGATGCCCTTTTACCATCTGGAGATGTATTTTCGACTGTGGGGGGAGGCAGAATAGGGAAAGCTTAATTATGAATACATTTTCATGTAAGTACATAGGGGAATTTGATATGTATAGATATGGGGGTAGATCCAGAACTCCGCTTGCAATCCGTTTACTAGCGTATTTACGCGTACGTACCTTCTATACACTCCCCTCGGCACACCCCTTGAATGTACGTCTTTTGTCCGAGATCCGCTTTCCAAACCCTACCTTAACTTTTGCCTACGTATCCGCACACGTACGGATGTGCAACACGTATGTACGCAGCTAAGCACACCCATACTGTACACTTTAAATACAAACCCCCACCTACATAGCGTATTTTAGACGTATTTTTGACTCACGTAAAATTGGCACGCCCACACGTACGGATTTACACAACAAATACGTGAATGGCCCATACGTTCACATTTATGCTACGTTACGGAGCGTATTTTCTATGGTGCGCATGCGCATTACTTACCAAAACGCGATTTTATGTGTCCGCCACGCGTAAATTCGCTCACAAGCATTGTTCTGGATCTGCCCCATGGTTTGTAAATGTTTTATTTTAAAATAAAAAACCTATGTTTGTCAAGTATAGTACTATTATGTTTGTCTGGTAGTATATTATCTAATTTTATGTTACTCATAATAAGAATGTAGGACAAAACATCCTTGAATAATTTGTATTCAAGACATAACAAGAAAATATGCTATTTATTTAGCATCAATAGAAGCAACATTTTTTGGGGTTAATTTAAGGCACATAACAAGTTATTTCTACTAAACAAAACAAGTTTTCAATATACTTATTTTTTTTCCCTCAAGGAATGTCTTGTCGGTGTTGTGGGGTGTTGCCGCCCTAGGCCACCCCTTGTGCGTGGTCCACAGCGGATTGGGGGTACTTGAGGCTGTGGTGACAGGAGTGCCCTCCAAACTCGTTTCAGCAAATGTCGATGATGCTGAAGGTAAGTTCAATTGCCGTAGGCAATTGCTTTCTTGCAGAGCACTCGCCACTTGTGCCATGATTATATTCTGCTGCTCAATAGCAGCCCCCATCCGCATATACCCCTTCTGATTTACAGTGATCCCCTTTCGCACAGAAGAAAGTATACAGCGTAATGTTGTATGCACCAATTTGTTAGAAACGGTTTGAAACTCCTCAATGCGCCTCATAGTTGCGCCGATTTCTTCCAGCATTTCATGTTGGCTTCTCAAATTACTGGCTGGGGCAGCATCCTCTTGTGGTGATGTTGCTGGTGGTGGCGGTGATGGTGATGGTAGTGATTGTGCCTGTGTTGGAGACAATACAGGCTCAAGATCAAGGTAAAACTCCCTGATGTTTGGATCTGTCTCCTCAGGGTCAATTTCAAGTTGGGGCTTGATGGACACGGCTTCCATGAAACCTGTTGAAAAATACAAAAGGTAATTACGGTATATTTGTAACATATATAAACTTTCTTTTTCTTTTTTTTCACTGCAAAAATATAGAAAATGTGCTTTCTGGGAAATGTAAATTAGTGGTTTATTGTTTAAGTATGTTAAATGTAAAGGTAATTACCAGCGCCTTCAGGAGCATCCGTATCCTGTACGTTGTCTCCCTCAATTAGCTCTGTTGCTATGATGGATTTTACAAGTTCCTCATAGGGGTGAAACAAAATTGTTTTTCGGGGGCCGCCCCCAGTTCTCCGAGCTGCCTGGCTTTCTAAAGACATTTTATTCTTGAGCTGAATCTTTATGTCAGAAAACCGTCGCCTACAATTTTGTTCTGATCTCTTGTAAGGCCCCACAGCGTTTACCGCATCCACCGCTTGTTGCCACAGCAGATGTTTTCGCACAAAAGAGGTGTTTGCTGCATCCAGACCCAGTAGCTCATTGTAGTTAGGTACCACGGACTCTACCAGGGCGCTGTTCTCACATTCCACCCAACACCAGCATCAGACGCAGACGCAGGATCCTGTGAGGGGCCTGGGTTCAACATGCTACAACAAAAAATTGAAGCAAGGACAACAAATAAATATTTGTGGTTAATATCTGACTAATTAACATTTTTTACAAAGTGCTTTTGTAATTACAAAAAATAAAAAATAAAAACAGCCATGTACTGTACACAAACAATAAAAACTCTATACTGAAAAACTTTGTCAAGTGTGCCTTATTCACTACTGCAAGCAGTTTAACATGTGGACATGACTGTGTAACATGTAGGCCTTATATATCACTTTTACTGAGGGCCTCAATTACTAAGGGTGATTTTTGTCAAATCACCAGAGATTGAAGTAGTTTACCAGCGATTTGCAAATCTCCGGATTTACTAAAGCAAAATCTCCACAAAATCTCCGGAGATGAGTGGAGAATTAAATCTCCAGTGTTTAAATCTTTCTGGCGTTTGCATGCGGAACATACAAATCTCTTGATTTACTAAGGGGAGATTTTCAAAATCACTGGCGTTTGGCCTTAAAGTCTCCAGAGTTATATCTCAGGGGGGTCAGTGGAGACTGCTTAAATGGCTGGCAATTGGTCATGTAATCATTTGTCAATGTATAAAAGTAAGGTGTAAATGTATTTCAGCTGCTTGTTTAGACTCAAACAAAAGCTATGGCTGTTTGTGTGCTGCATATGCTTAGTGGATATTTAATGTGCAGTTTAGCCTTGATAAGGACAACAGAAAGGACAAGAGGACCACAGCCATCAGCAACCCCTGGTTCATCGTAGGCAGCGCATAACACATAATTTGCGTGTGTTTGGGCGGCATTTGAACTTTGACTCCCTGTCTGATCAGGAGGTAATTCAATTGTGCTAACCTCCTGAGCCTATATGAGCAGATGAGGAGGGATTTGGACCCGGCAACATCACGGTCCAATGCAGTGTTTGGTCTGCACAAATTACTGTGTGTTATCCACTTTTTGGCCACAGGGTCATTCCAGTCTATGATTGGCAGAGTGGTTGGAATATCACAGGCGACATTTTCACATTACTTAACTCATGTGTTAAGTGCCCTGATTAAATTGTTGCGTACATATATCTGCTTCCCCAGCCAGGAGGAAAATTGATGGGATCTGAAGTTACACTTTTATCGGCTCTCTGGATTTCCCAATGTCCTTGAAGTGATAGATTGCACACATATTGCGCTGAGACCACCTAAATGCAGGGCACATTTATATACCAATCGTCACCTTTACCACTCATTAAATGTGCAGATGTCTGTGATGCTAATAGTGTTCTGTGTGAAGTCTCCCTATTTTTGACGTAAAACCAGAGATTTTAAAGCAAACGCTGGAGATTTACTGTGAAACAAGCATTTCCTATACATAACATTACATTCATACAAATCTGAAAATCTTTATGCAAAATCTCCCCTTAGTAAATACAGAGATTTTTGTGAAAAAATCTCCATTCAACTCCAGAGATGTATGGAGATTTTTTTTGGGAGATTTAAATCTGAGAAAATGAGGCCCCAGATCTAGAATTAAGTATAAACTCCCTATGTTGACCTCCTCAACAGAGGCTAATGTACTAAATTTGCGATCCTAAATTTTGTATGTGCAAGGGGAGGTCACACTCCCTGCACTCACCTTGCACGAACAAGCCTTCCACGCCCCGAACCATTCCTTAAAAGTTCTGATGTAGATTGCCTACGTATTGAATGCAGGATTGCATGTAAGGGCTTAGCCAAGCTCTTACTGTACAATATGTATTCCAGATCCCCCCACCTTGCGTATCTCGTACACACAGTGAGCTGGCCCGCCCTACACGTGGGTAAAGATTTCCACATTGGAATGCAGCAGTGGAACCATTAGTCATCTGCCTGTATTCATTCCGGTTCTGGCCCATGATGCATAAATAACATTTTTACAATAAACAATGGTAGAAAAGACCCACTATATTTTACATTTTTATTTTTATTTTCTTAAGTCTGGATGGATCCCAATGCTTTGCAAAAGGGTAACATGGATACATGGGCATGAGCAAAATGGAACAGCAGCTATATAATCCAATCTGACCACATGGAAAATAGGGGAAAGTCAGAGCTTTGTACCTAGCCCCACATTATTCTAATGAAACACTGTTCTTCTGTCCTCAGATCATAACTAAAAACAAGTACCTCTAGTAAGAATAACCTTTAAGCCTGTTTCATGCTACCTTGGTGTGATTAGCTATCAATCTACAGCTCTTATCTCAAACACAAATAAACACCCACTGCATTTAAGCAGCCAACCGAATAGTCTGTAACAAAATTGAGCCACTCTTGAAGTGGATCCGGGAGCATAGTCAAGTTTTATAATTGGCAACATTATTTAAGTTTAGACAATTTGCAATATAATATCAGCAACTCCCCATAAAAAAGCAATAAAGTGGTTGTTATAGTACATTACCCCCAACAAACAGTAGTATAATCAATACACATTAGTAGAGATAACAGCTAAGTAAACTGATAGAAAGCCAACAAGAGTATTGCGAAACCTTGTGTAAATGCCATGAGAACGGTTTCCAGGCAGAACTATACGCACATATACACAAACAGGAGTAAAATGATAGGGATAAGTCTTATTCTACAGGTGCCGCCTGGCAATGTGTTATAAAGAAACAGCAAACAGCCCACAGACCCAGCTTCAGAACAGGGAATAGAAAATGTACAGGGGTGCTCTTCTGATATACCGGCAGCCTTTCTCACACACCTGGAGGGTCAACAACCTTAAAAAAAAATAGCTGAAAAAGGGGTTTAGGTGTGAGGAAAAGGTGCTGGTGAGTCTTGCAAAGACAGACTACAGGGCTGATCCAGAGCCATGCATCTGTCTGATTTTAATGAGCTCTGCACATGTTCAGAACAGGGAGTGAGCTCAGAAAGATGGCCGCACTGCTGCCTACCGCCTATGTTCGCATCCAACTGCACTGCGCTAGAGGAACAACTCGTTCTACAATATTTACATGAAAAGAGGGGTGATTTTCTCATTTGAATAGGCAGAGAGAGGTACCTGTGCTTAAGTGAAATGCTTACACCATCTCAGGTCATGTGTAAGTGGAAGGCGCAGGCCATTTTCTATGTGAAAACCTTTGTGTTTTTGTTTTTATCATTTTATTATACTGTAGCACAGGTAAGCAATGATATAACAATTTTGTGACATCACATACAGTTATTTGTATATTCTAAAATCTGTCAGAGCTGCATAGAATACATAAATATGAATATATACATTACTAAACATTTTCACTGCTCCACAATTAACACCGTACCACAGAGTCAATGTACAATGCTTGGAAACTGATGGTACATTAATTTTAGATATATTTTTTATATACTAATAGTTTATAACAGATTTAATATTACTCGTTGGTGGCGGGGGTTTTTTCACATTTTTTATGTGATTGGATTTCCAAGACAGATGCCAGCAATGAATAGTTAATGGGCTACTTGAGATTTTATTAAACATATGTTACATAATTTAAATGGGAATCACTTACATTGAGTAAAAAAAAATGCAATTTGATAGGTCTGTTATTGGCTTCTCTAAACCATGAAATGCTTTTCTCTGCTGTGATATTATAGAGATAATAATACATTCTATTTGTGGAATTAGCAGCTATGGAAGTTAGATATAAAGGTGTAAGGAAAGCATGGTCTTTTTTTTCTTTCAGTCTTCTTAAAATAGAAAATCAGTGACTTTTGTAGTACTTTGGTGCAAACTGCAGTACAACATTTTCCACTGTGGGTAGAAGGGCGTAAAAAGGGGGAAAACACAATGGTTCTTATATGAGCCCTCAATTTGAATCAGTGGCGGTATGAAAATATAGATATAATACCCTGTATACTCCCTTACTTCGAGCCCTGATTTGAATAGTAAACACCTATCACTCTAGCAATAGTAGATGGTAGTAAACATCAATATCGGAGGTTGTTAATTCGATTTGGGAAATGACACAGGATACCAAACCTAAACTGACATTTTAAATACCTTTGGTTATCCAAAGCAGAGAAGAAGAGCTACAGTGAAGATAGGCCTGCATGGTTATAAAGCAGAGAAGAACAGCTTCAGTGAAGATAGGAGTGGTGGGTTATAAAGCAGAGAAGAATCACTTCGGTGGAGATAGGCCTGATGGGTTATAAAGCAGAGAAGAAGAGCTTTGGTGAAGATAGGACTGATGGGTTATAAAGCAGAGAAGAAGAGTTTTGGTGGAGATAGGAGTAATGGGTTATAAAGCAGAGAAGAAGAGCTTCAGTGGAAATAGGCCTAATGGGTTATAAAGCAGAGAAGAACAGCTTTGGTGGAGATAGGAGTGATGGGTTATAAAGCAGAGAAGAAGAGCTTTGGTGGAGATAGGACTGATGTGTTATAAAGCAGGGAAGAAGAGTATGGGGTGATGGGTAATAAAGCCCAATTAAGTAATAGGGATTAAAGCAGAGAAGGATCTTGGAAGATCCTATTGTGAAGCTAAAATCTATTTACAATTCTCTACAGTGGTTATATTAACCTCCCGTTCGGCCCCCAATTTATAACCTTGGGGGTGATTCCCTGCGGACTGTGGAGAAGTGTTTGGCTATTCACCTATGTCTTTGTGGTCCTTGATTTGCATTATCAGTTATTATATGTATTTAATATATCAATTTAAAAATTTATTTTCTTTTTTATATGGTCCTAATAATAAATACTACTATTACTATGTATTAAGTTATTTTGGATTCTTCTAGCGCAGCCATACCCTATTATCTAGTTGTTTTTTAGGTATTGCACATGCCTTTGAACACGCGCTTACAGGTAGTTCCATTTTATTTTAATTTAATTTAATTGATTTGTTTCTATATATAATTTTTTTTTATATATATTTCTATTTCTTGGCTGTTGTTATTAATACACATTTTTTATATCTAAAAGCTACTTTTTTTGTTGGGTCTTGGCGCAGTAATCTTATTTTATTTAAAGCAGAGAAGGGACCTGATTCAGAGTTGAATGTGCAAGCGAATCCGCAAGTATCGTATGTCAGATTCAGAATTGTGGTATTCTACTATGCAAGCATTCAGAAAAAAAGAAATATTTTAATCATTATTTCATGTACAGATTTTAATATAAAAAATATGAATTTATGTTCATCAGTGTGTTTAAAAAGAAAAAAGGTAATTTTCACATAAAAAATTACCTGCGTCTATTGTATACGCCATCCGCTGAGATGCAAGCTTTTCTGGGAAGTGCAGGCACCATACACTGCTACTTTGCCTTTTCCATGGAGAAAAACACCCCATTTAATTAAAAAATCATTGAACTCCCTGTTCCACTAGCGCAAAGCGCATGGATGTGGGACACATGCGGATGGGCAGCAGTGTACCCCTCTTTCTGTGCTCACTACTGTGCAGTGCAAATTCCTGTTGCACTTCTGTCTGAAAACAGGCGGAAGCACAGCTCTGAATCAGCCCCAAGAAGAGCAGGGCCTGAGGAAGAAGAAATCTATAGACACGTCAACAGTTTGTTATTTGCTTTGAAAATGTTTAAACATAATTTTAGATCTGCTGCTGAACATCTGCAGTTATTGTTTTCCCAGAGATAATTTTGATTGAAACATTGGTCAGACATGCTAAAGACATTGGTTAGAGAGTCAGGTCATTGACGTATGTACTGTCTTGTCTTACATAGTTTTAACGAATCATGATGTAATCTAATTTGCCTGGCAGTGAGGAGGCCATCTTCATGTATGATTCACCAGGGAAATTCAATGGATGCACATCTGTTTAGCATTACTAGTACTGTCACTTTTTTATACTGCATTATGAGAGGTCTTATCAGTGATAAACTGTAACCCGAAATATAACATTGTTATATTGCAAATGGCACAGCAACGGTGGTAAAATTGTGTCACTTTGATGTTGGGAATTTGGGGCCGTATTCAGACTTTAAGACCGCGCATACGCAATCTACGTTGCAAAAAGTAACGTAGAAAGTGTAACGAAATTACTGCGCATGTGCAGTAGTTCATATGGGTAAACTCCGGCCGCAAATGCAATGCGGCCGGAGGACTGAATACGGCCCTTGGAATCCATCTAAAAAAGTAAACAAACTATATGTATCACTGTCCCATAAAATAATTAATTATTTTTATTTCTGCACAAGATTATGTACACGTCGTCCTCACTTAAAATGTTCATGGAAGTCTGGATACTATAGAGGGAGCTTAGCGCCCCTCACTGATCAATCTACATACGGTACTTCCCCTTTCTAAACTTACGAAGCAGAAATACAGCAGGGCCCAACGGTTCCAGATGCACCAGACTTAGGGTTAGGCTGCAGGAGGGGAATGGATTGGAGAAGGGGAGAATTAGGGGTAGCATGCGGGCAGGGGATGCATCGAGAAGGCAAGAATTAGGGTTAGGCTGCGGGCAGGTTATGGATCGAGAAGGGGAGAATTAGGGTTAGGATGCGGGGAGGGGATGGATTGGCGAAGGGGAGACTTAGGGTTAAGCTGTGGGCAGGGGATGGATCTGGAAGGTGAGACTTAGGGTTAGGCTGCAGGGAAGGGAAAGTTAGGGTTAGAGTAATGGAAGAGAAGAGTTAGATTGAGAATTAGCATAAGGGTTTGAGTTGGGGAAATAGGGATCGATGCTTACCTGTCTGTGGCAGGGCCAATTCAACTCCATCCCCGCAAATAGGGTGTTGAAAACAGCCCTTTTGAAAAAGGGCTGTTCTTAGCGGTGAACCACACCTCCTTTCCACATAGCGGAAGCGTTTTTCACATCCCTTCCTGTCGGAAATAGTCCCAGGATGGAATTCTGGAATCAGAAGAGTGAATGCAAAATTACCCTTTTTCATAAGTCTGGAGACTAAAGGTAGTGTTATGGCAGCATAACTGCTGCCTAATACGAATGAGAGAGGGGAGTCTGAATCTGGCTCATAGATCAGATTTGATTTCTAAGAGATAATTAGTAATCTACATTTGTAAGATGATAGAAGCAGCGCTGAGCTTTCATTGGTCTTTTATTTTGCTGTGAACTTATAATTTTTTATAATAAATGAACTAATTTATTTAATGAACTAATTTATTTTAGTGAATATTTTTTGAAAAATTCAAATTTTATTTTTCAATATTGGCTTCAGTTCTTTTCCTGATATAACTACCTTGAAATAATAGTAGTATTTGGCACTTTAATTAATACTCATAAGGGTGTTGAATCAATTAAGGGTTATTAAGTGTAGAGTGCGGTCTCGGCTGTGTGGCTATCCTATACATGATAATTTATGAGAGCATCTTAATTAGTTCATATAACCGTTCATTTTACAAATCATACAGAGTTAGAACAGACACATTAGTTGGCCAGAAAAAATATATTCTATATTAAATATTAACAATTAAAATCCATTAGTTTGGGAAATCATATAAAGTTAATCAGTACAATTAAGAAACTTTTTGAATCTTGGTTACAAATATTTTACTGCAATGCTGTGCCGCCATCATGGGGGGCAGCCAGGACTGCTGTCCCGGGCCCCAAAGACGATTGGGCCCACAGATACTTACCGTGGCTCTACAGAAGCAGGTAATGGCGGAATCCTACCACAGATACTTGCTGCTAAGAGCTGTATACTAGCGGGCCGATGTCCCATGTGACGTCACAGATGAATCCAAAACCCAATCCCCTTAATTTCATATATCAGGAATAGTCTACTAATAATATGCCGTATTCACAGATCCATTTTCAAGTGGAGTTACATGCATATTTTTAGGTACGTTTTAATGTACGCATGTGTAGTAACTTTATTTACGTAAGTTTCGTAGAATATACACATGTATGTGCTAGAGGCATGGACATGTAAATCGCACTTGGGGACATACGAGGGGAGAGGTTAAGTTACGTACTGGAAAAGTTACGTGAAAGAGGGTGGGCGGAGGCATTTAAATGAGTGTTTGAGGGCGTGGTTTGATTGAATCGCACATACAGAATACATATACACACGAAACACAAAGGGGAGTGTAATGGGTGTTGGTAGGTGTTGGCTTGCTACGTGCATGCATATAATTGCGTACTCTGGGAAAAACACATCTCTGAATCGGTCCAATATTGCTATATAAAAAGCCTAGTAATATAACTATCTCAGGATGTTAATCATATTAATGCAAAAATCAAGACATGAAGCCCATTCATACAATATTTATAGCACACATATTTGGGTTCAAAACCATGAATAAAAATGCATAAAAATAATGCCAGCAATTGTCCTTGGACTGTTTTAATCATTTTATATTATATGTCCTTCCATCCTGGTAAGTATTACATAGGTGGGGTGGAACAGAACAAGAAGCGGAGGCATTGCTCTGTGGGAGGGGGGAGGGATGTAAATTGTACAGTACAGTAAGGGCTTACATACAATCCACATTTCAACCCATTTGAAATGGTGATGATGTGGAAATATTGAGATATGGGTGAGCTCCATAAATCCGTACAAGTGAGGGGAGTGGCCTCTCCTCGCCCAAATGGAACATACAGCCGTGATCTGGCAGCGAGAGTGGAGATCTGGAACCGGTCCATAGAGAATACATCCTGAAGTAGACTCCCGAATTCCAATGTTAAAACACCTCCAAATACATATGATTAGTAGTATGTTGGGCAAGATTTAAACCTCTACAGAAAGAACCTAACTGTATGTCCATGTGATTTATGAAAAAGGGACATCAGAAAGTTCTTTTTCGCATGTCCCTTTTTTGAATACTTACCCATTTAGACTTTTTTTAATGAATGGCTGATTACGCCGTTCGGCATACTTTACCCATTCACTTTCGCAATTAGCGATATCCATCCGCCGTACCTCCACCGCTGCTCGCCGGACCAGGGACAGGTGAATAAACTATCTGTGTGGGGTAGGGAGGGTTAGGGTCAGGCTGTAGGGGAAGGAGGGTTAGGATCAGGCTGCGGGAGATGGTGGGTTAGTTTCAGGCTGCAAGTAAGGGAGGGTTAGGGTCAGGCTGCCAGGAAGGGAGGGTTAGGGTTAGGGTAGTGAGAGGGGGGGTTAGGGTTAGAAATAGGGAAAGGAGTGGGGGACTATTTATCAAAACTTTTCAGACCACAGAGCTTTCTGTGCTCCGTGGATCGATTATTATGCCTCATCGAGGCATAGCAACCGAAACCCCAGCCAGTTCGGCTGGGGAGGAAATGGCCGTTTCAAAAATCGACCATTCGGACCGGAGTCCCACACCCCTCCAGTAGGACTAAATCCAACAGCAATTAAAAAAAAACTAAAGGGGTACAGGGTTCTGAAACTGCAATTTCCAGAATGTTTGTCAAATATCAGCTATATCTATGCAGGCAAAGCATGCTGGGACTTTTACAACATCCGAAGAGCCACAGGTTGGCCAGGCCAAATACATGGTAATTGCAGTGTGTTTTATGTGATGATCCAAAAATGTTTACTTTTAAAGTTTCTAATTTAAATTTTTTTTTACTTTTTAATTTGTCCCCTCTGTGATAATTGGTGTTAACTTGGTAAATAGCTTTAAATTTAAAGGAGGAAATATGGGAACCATACATACATTTTGGTGAAATGTTGAGTTATACTGTTGATGTTGATTCCATTTTGAATATTTCTAAGATGCAAAAATGTCCTTACTTTGAGCGAACATTTTGTCTTTTCAATTTATTTATTTAATGTTAGGCTACTTACACAAGCCTAAACGTTCCATCTGTACATGTGCCTGATCTCCCTGCCGTGCAGAACACAATTCTGTTTCACAAGGAGATCTGCACCGTTGCCGGTTCTTATTTTGACAGTCAAATCGACGACAGGTCAAAATTTCGACAGTTGAGTATTATGTTAGAATTACATATATATTAAATATATATTTTTACATTTCTGTTCAAGTTTTATATAAGCCGTCTGCATTACATTAAGTTTATAGATGTTAAAACAAACAAATACTAACATAATACTCAACTGTCCACATTGACCTGTTGACATATTTACCCGTCAACATTTTGACATTTCTGTCGACATTTCATACCAGACCTATTAGCACGATAGGATGGTCCATCCCCTCCGCACGGCTAAAGTTCATAAGGTGGGTGGGGTGGACCATTTAAATTAGACAGTAGGGAGAGGGTATGGGATGGCTTTTAGACTTGTGTGGATCAGTGATCTGTACGCCTGCACAGGAGACTTAAGGTAGGTCTATGGCAGCATAACTGCTCTAACGTTCACCCAGGGCCATAACTAGGGGTGTGCAATAGGGGCGGCGCCCAGGGTGCAAAGCTTAAAGGGCACCAGTAAATTAATATTTATGGTTAAATTGGCTTGGAATTCAGGGTCAGAGGGCACCATTTTTGCCCCTGGCGCTAAAATTTCTAGTCACAGATCTGCGTTCATCCATGAGAGGGGAGTGCCATTCCCTCTTATGTCCAGACTATCAGACCTCCGCATAGACGAAACGCGTGGTCTGGATCAGGTTCTACATCTACACATCACCATGAAAATAATGAATGAGCTATTGCAGTTCATAAATGAATTATTCTGCCATAGATCTATACCGATGGGAGTCGCTGCTGTGAAAGTACTATTTTAGAAATACAGAAAGCCGAAAGATAATTTTCTTCTGTCTCTCTTTCTAAAATAGCACTATTGTGAATTATTTTTATAAATGTGTAAGTATGCTGACCTACAACCATCAGTACTACTAAAGCTGGAAAAATGTCTGCTCTCATCATGACAGTTCTTACAACTTCTGCAAGAGAAAACCCCATTTAGTTTGGCAGAAAATACAGAAACTTATTTTCAGCATTCATATTTATGTATCATAAAACAATTACAATAAGAGAATCAAAACAAATGTAAAAAGTAAAAAATAACCTTTATCTGCCGTCCTCCTGGTGGGTGTAATAGTGTCAGATCCTGTTACCATTCTGTGGGAGGAGTGTGTGTTGGGGAAGGGGTAATGCTAGATTGTAGAGGCTTTCTAGGTACTGCGGTGCTGCTTTCTGTCATACAGAATGACAGACAGCAGCGCAGCAGTGTAGGAAAGTCAGGACCAGCGGAACAAAGAGGGTGTCTCTACAGCCCAGCGCACCCCCCGCCAGCGCTTACCGTATTACGCCATCTCTGTAAGTAGGGAGAATGGCTTAATGTAGAGAAAACTGGGTAAGTGGAGGTTAATACAGTGTAAATAGTCTGTATGTTTGAGTTGAGGGGCTAATTTAGTATGAGATGGGTGAGTTATTTGCAGCCCCCCCTCAAGTCAAAGGGCAGTAATAACTACTGTGTATAACCTTCATCTTTTGGAAGCAAAATTGATGATTCTACTACGTTGTCCCTCTTTACCTTTACGTTGCTTTAAATATGCTATCATCCTTAACTGTAACGGCAACTTATTAAAGCCAAAAGTTATTTTAGTATAAATGTTTTCAATTATGATTACACTAACATGCTGGCCAATGACGTACAATAGTTCTGAGTACACAAAACAGAGTACCTGCTACATACAAACTTTTCAAACAAACGCTCACACTCTCTCTGGCATACAGACTGGTATTATGTTTAGATTATTTTAGCATTGGAATTAATAAAATACATTTTTTGTTTTTCAAGATGTTAACTCTGTTATCCTGTATATCTTTTCTCCTATGCAGATTATTCTACAGTTTACATTTATGGTGTAAATGCACTGAATGCTTAAATGTATTCCATTAGGGGCATCTAATATCAAATACAATGAAAAACATCAATGATTGGGTAGCATGTGTCAAGTCTTAAATAAAAGTGGGTCCTTTCAGGTTAAGATCATTTATAACAAACCAAAGTTTAGAACTGGCCGTACACTACACAGATAATCTGTCCCAGGAGGAAGTGGCCCACTAAACAAGATGCTTTCTCACTAGGGAAAGTTCCAATACTGGTGTCACCCACCGATATCCTGGCAGAAGAAGGAGGTGTTGCAGAGATTGACAGGAGGCCCTTGCAATTGCACAGGCCTCCTGTCAGTCTGGATCTCCAGTCAATCTCAGCATGAGACTTGTGCAGCTAGCCTATTGGCTGGCTGACTACTTAATCAGCAAATATAGCAATAATATAGTAATAAAAGCAGAATGCAGATTCTTTTTACTTTAATTACTGCCAGGTGGAGGTGAAGACAAAATAGTTAACTTGGCTATTTTATTGCCATTCTTAGCTTTTCTGCTAAGGTCATTGGATATGATCCAGACCCCTGCATGCTTTCCGTGCATATGGGGGTATGTCCGTTCACACGAGAGAGTGGAGTGAACTCCCCCTGTCACTCCCCTCTTTTGTGCGGATAATTGTTTGACTTACGCTGCCATAGGGGTGACCGCTAATCCGCTCATACATACCAAATCCCTCCCATACTGTATGATTTAAATGCTTCCCTCGCCTGCCAAGGTGGAAGCACAGCCCATTTCTTCTAAAATGGCATTAAACAGAACTAAATTCCGTACGATGGTAAATACACTAGTGTTACACTCGTAACAGTAACATAACATCTGGAGGGCGCCCTCCATAAACCCCCCTGAGTGCGCCATTGCCCTAACTGTACAATTTAAATAGCCACTGAGTGTCCACCAGCTATTGCTGTATATTTATTGAATGCAGCTATGTCTAGCTTTCCACCAAAACATATATAATTCCAGAGAAAGATGGCCATGATAGCAGCGTGGAAGAAGCAAGTACATTCTACAGCAAATACAACATGGGTGAAGCAGTAGGACTAGTTTTAGAGAGTAGTACAAAAAGGAGATTTTGGTCAAGTTTTAACATTTATTTCAATGACATTGCAGTAGTATAGCAAAGTTTTTGTTCTGTAGATACCCTATTTTCATAAATAATAGACCCTTTGTTACATTTTGAGCGTCTCATGATGCTCACAGATTGATGTGAATAGGTTATCTGGTGAACCTGAGCAGTGAACATCAGGTTTGGTAAGTTTATGTAGTTTACAACTACTGTTCCATTAATAACATCATAAATGGAAAGTCTAATTAATATTTGATGAAATGTTATTTTCTGAAGAGCTGTCTCATTGTTCCTGACCTTACAAGGTTATACTAATTTAGAGCAAGTAAATTAGGAAACATTCCAGACATAATATAAGTCAGAGACCTATGCACAGGTAAGTACTAAGGTCAATGACAGCTGGCCATGTTTCATATGATCAAGATCTTTCATATCTATCAAGCTCTTTGAAAAGTTCCATTGCAGACATTGTAAATGAAACAAGATATTACTTAGATAACATAGTATATATAATAAAAGTTGAGAATGAACACATTTTGGAGGGGGACCAGAGATGCACCTATTCCCTCTCAATGCCCTTCTCTGCAGATTGGTGGCCTCTTCTGCATATGCTAAGAGGGAGTCTCAGAGAAAGCTTCTTATGCCAAGAGAACAAAGCAGCCTTGTCCCCTGAACCCATGGAAGGTATAGTACAGTTTGTCATGTTATTTGCTGTTCAGTGTCTCCTACACCTACATGCTACAGCGAGAATCTGATAGCAGATACCTGCTCATATTGCAGCACCATAATCAGATCCTTTGATTTTGGATTTGGGCCTTTGTGCCTGCTACCATTCCTGACAAATCAGGTTCACTTAAATTAGTGAAGCCACAGATTGAGTATCATTAACCATGGATGGGAGCACTTAGACAACAAAAGAAACAAGAGTATAGATAGCGGTTCTGGTCATCCCCTTCTGCTACTACTCCCCAGCAGCATACACAAAGTTATTGATATACTATAGCAGTCGGCCACAGCACTGTGACTGAAGCTGGTGCACATCCTCCATCCAAGCACAGGGCCCAGTTCATGGGCCCTAGTTCAAATACCTTAGGGGCAGTACTCAGTGACCAATTTCAGACCATTGCATTAGCATTTCATACATCAAACACAATAAAAAGGTTATGGAATTGCTGCTGGAGCATTATGTAAGTTTAAAATAATTTTAAGGGCCTCATTTACTAAAGTCGCATTTTGACAGCGATTATTAATCGCTAGACATCGCAGCGATTTTGCAGCGATTTTGTCTGGCGATTAACAAGTGCCGTCGATTTTGATCGATTTTTAAATGGATACATCGCCATTCTTTTCTGTTTAAAAGCACGGCGATTGTCCATTTAAAAATCGGCAAGCATAATTCTATCCCTTATCATGCAGACACATATAGTATTATAAGGCACAGCATGGCCATGTGAGTATGGCCATGCTGAGCCTTATAGTACTATAAGCGTCAGCCTAACAAAGGGTAAAATGATGCCGTGTAATATGTAATGTAAAAAAAACCCGTAACTACAATCAGCATACCTAATCTACATGACTAAACAATCACTTTCTATACATTAAAACAATGGGCCGGATCCAGAGCTACGTCCGTCTTCCATAGACGGACGTAGTTCAATAAACAGTAGCTACTGCGCATGCGTAGTAGCTATTGTACGTAATCTGCGTATCGTTTCGATATGTAGATTGCGTATATGCGGTCTAAAAAACTGCATATACGCAATCTACGTATCGAAATGATACGCAGATTATGTACAATAGCTATTATGCATGCGTTCTGGATCCGGCCAAATGTAACTAATGTGTCCCTGTGTGTTTTATTAAACTTTAATGATGGCCACTGTGTACTAAGTAAACCTAAGAATAATATACTGTGATGTATATGACTATGAGTATTGATCATCTGTCTTGGGATGACTTGCTAGTATTTCTTAACGTGTTGCAAGTTGTTCGGGAAATGTTGATTGAAGATCTTCTCTTGATTGAAGATGGTGTCCGGCCTCTTCTGGCTCTTGATTCGATGTCCTCCCCCTTCCTGTTCGGGGCTGCTGCTGCTAATGACCATTCGGTCACTATTTTATACTGTATTTGACATCAGAGACACTAGAGGGCTATAAGTATTATAAGTATCTCTCTAATGAAACAAATTTAGAGAAACGCATAAGAGTATCCTTATGCTACTTGTCTGACTTCAAATAATATGTTAATATGGATGCTTTAAGAGACTTTTAATACTAGCAATATTCCTTATAACTACTAAATAAGAAAGTGGTGTCTGTTTGGCCACAGTGCAGCCGGCTAGGCTGTTAATTTGGTTACAGCTATTTTTATATATATTTATATAGCTAAGGACTGATACCACATGGAACACTGTTTATCTAGGAAGCATCCTCCAGTATCTGTTTCATTAAATTTTTTATGCAGAACTTTTTATACCTCATTTTTAGGAATTACATTACTGTATTATATTGCTGCTCATGATTTACTGTGTGATGTATTGTCATATGTCTGCTTAATTAACAATTATGCATCTGCAAGTTAGATAATAAAATTTTATTGAAGTTTGTATTGAATTTTTATTTGGGTGTTGAAGAACAATTCCTTTAATAAAATATTTTGTACATTTATCCCCGAGCGCTTTCTTATTTGCTACAAGAAATGTAAGTATTTGCACCGTGTCTGAAACTCTAGGAAGAAAAAATCTCCATTGCCAGTATAAACTAGAGTGCACCACCCTGCACTTATGTAATGTATATGGTCAGGTAGCAGTGAATCTGGCTGCTTTGTGCCCATACACTATTTGTTGTGGTTGCAAAGACATCCAGAGCTACCATTGCATGCACATTTGGATCACACCTAGACCACGCATGTTTTGTGCTCGGATGTACAGATGCTCAATGGGCCTGATCCAGACCTACGGGCGCCTTTTGGCCGCCCGAGGTCTGTACGGCCGCTATCATAGCAGCTGTACGTGTCCAGATTCCAACCCTAACGTTTACGATCAGCTATGCGGCCTTTATGGCGGAGATACGGCATGCAGAAAGGGGGGGAAAGCCCCCTTTTCGTAACAGCCAGCGCCGGCCCTTATGCCGCCGTAATTCCCTTGGCGGCCATAGGTCTGGATCAGGCCCAATGTGTGCTGATTTGCTCGCACTTCTAGATCAGCCCCTATGTGTCCCACTAGTTTCTGTAAATAAAAAAGGTGGTGGGAGACTGAAGAAATGTTTTTAACATTGCACGAATTTGTATTTATTTGTACGTAGTTTTATGTATTTGTATGTATTTGCACGTAGTTTTATGTATTTGTATGTATTTGTACATATTTATACGTAGTTTTATGTATTTGTATGTATTTGTACCTATTTGTACGTAGTTTTATGTATTAGTATGTATTTGAAACTTTACAAGAATGAATAGCAATCATTTTTATTTTAAAAGAAGTAAAGGTAATATTATAAGCCTCTATACAAGTAAAATGTGAAATAAGCTCACTTATAATATTACAATACTGTCTTTATCTGGAATTGCATGAGAATCTTTAACAGGAAGCAGGACGAAAACAGCCTTAGGTATGGCAAATATTTATTTTTTGCAATACTGATTAAATCTTACATCCTCATCTTAGCTCAAAATTGGCATGACTGCCTTATTAATAGCATGTCTTTCTGTTTACTGCTCTTGACATCCTGGTGTTTTTATATGAGGAACTCCTGCCAAAATGTGCAAGCTAAGCATTCAAAACAAATAATGGTTTGCAAAACGTACCTGGTTTTCCCTTTCTATAGGCTTGTTGTGTAATGATGGTTACGGTTTAGGTCTTTGCAGTTCTTTTAAAAAAAAAGTCCACATGTGCTTTATTTTTACGTTAATATCTTAAGTAAGCTATAAGATACTGTAAGAAGTAAGCTAGAAATACTGTATTAACCTTGGCGGAGATGGGTCACCGCTCAGAATGGCCCTTTTTTCAAAGGGGCCATTGTCTCCCAGGCAGTTGCGAAATGGTCATGAAGAGTCAAAGCAATCGATCCCTGGCAGACCGAAGACACAGCACAAAAAGGTGAGTATAAATCTATTCCTAATCCTTACCCTAACCCTCCCCTTCCATAACCCTAACCCTTCCTTCCCCACAGCCTGACCCTAACCCTCCCTTCACCGCAGCCTAATGCTAAGACTCCCCTCCCCAAAGCCTCACCCTACCCATCCCCGCAGCCTAAACCTAAGACTCTGCTACCTGCAGCCTGACCCTAACCCTAACCCTCCCCTTCCATGGCTCTAACTCTAACCCTCCCCTTTCATGACCCTAACCCTAACCATGCCTTCCCAAGAGCCCAACCCTAAAATTCAATAAAGAGGTTAATCACCTCTCAGATGAGTCTGCGGTAGGTGCTGGTGGGTGTAAAGGGTCCGGCTGGCAGCCGAGTAAGCTGATCTGCATATACCCATTCTGAAAAGAAAAGTCACCAATGGCTGGCTTTTCTTGCTAGCAACTTTGTACCAACCTGGGCATGGATGTGTCTGTTTATTACATTATATTAAGGTGTGTTGGACCCTTCTCATTAGTTGGGTCATCAAAATAAACAGATTCCCACAGGTATGATGCCCACTGTTTTGTTCCTTGGTTCAAGCAAATAACTTAAGTAACTTCTTATGTATCTCTTTCAGTAGTGGCTTCTTTATTGCAGCAGTTGTGCCACGAGGGGCGCTGATATGCTTCTTCTGCTTGAATAAACCAAATCCAGGAATGCAAGTGTAAGCTCTTCTACAAAAATGTCTTTGATATCAATAAAAATACTTTCAGTCAGGTGTTTCTTCATCCTTTGACTGGTGTTGTCTATGGGTCAGATCCACATCTAAAACCATTGCCTGACGTCCGCAAGCTGCTTGTGGAAGTTGGGTGATTATCAGGCAGCACCATGCATGCACCAGATGCACCAGACGCACCATGCATGCACCAGATGCACCAGACGCACCATGCATGCACCATGACGAAAGTCCTATCATATGATGGGGGGCGGTAACATTCATCTGCATGCCAGCCTAATCCCCACACGGATGGTGGGAGTAGCCATGCAGATTAAGATAATTGGGTGGTGGAATTCAGAAATACAAATAAAGGCTTGAAATATCTCACTTGGCATGTAATGAGCCTATATATTAATTTCACCTTTTAAGTTGAATTACTGAAATAAATGAACTTTTGAACGATATTCTAATTTTCATCATATACAAAATCAGGCTTGGACTAAAACACATTGGGGCAGATCCAGAACAACGCTTGTGAGCGAATTTACGCGTGGAGGACACGTAAAATCGCGTTTTGGTAAGAACTGCGCATGCGCACCATAGAAAATACGCTCCGTAACAGTGTAAATGTGAACGTATGGCCCATTTACGTATTGGTCGCGTAAATCTGTACGTGTGGCCGTGCCAATTTTACGTGTGTCAAAAATACGTCTGAAATACGCTATGTAGGCGGGGGTTTGTATTTAAAGTGTACAGTATGGGTGTGCTTAGCTGCGTAAATACGTGTTGCCCATACGTACGTGTGCGTATCACTGCGGTTACGTTGGCAAAAGTTAAGGTAGGGTTATAAAGCGTATCTTGGTCAAAATACGTACATTCAAGGGGTGTGACAAGGGGAGTGTATAGAAGGTGCACACGCGTAAATACGCTATGCGAGGAAACGTATTGCAAACGTAGTTCTGGATCTACCCCAATATAAGTAAGTGCTATAAATACAGTGGAATGGTGTAGTTTAAATTGGAAAAGTTATAGGAAAGTAATTTCAAATGAATAGGGAAGAGGGCTGTGCATATGGATACTGCTAGTAGTTTGGTGCATTGGGCTGCAACATTCATGGCATCACCATGGTTAATATGAGTAAGATGCGATTGGTTCGTAGAGCAATGTATA
Organism: Limnodynastes dumerilii; assembly: GCA_011038615.1. Classification (NCBI taxonomy): domain Eukaryota; kingdom Metazoa; phylum Chordata; class Amphibia; order Anura; family Limnodynastidae; genus Limnodynastes; species Limnodynastes dumerilii. The sequence goes on along the minus strand of WWET01004485.1, from coordinate 33,747 downwards.
CGTACGGATCTCCAATTGCAATTCTGCTATTTATGCGCACTGCTATCCACTCCTTTCCCATAGCTGTAGCCTATATTACTAAAGCGGTGTTGGTGTTGGTTAGGAAGCATGGATCACTATATACTGTGTTGTCACCAGAGGCCTCACTAAGGATGGTGGACCTGATTCACACCTAAGAAGCTCCTGCTGTGCGGAATGTCCCGAAATGATCTACTGCGCATGCGTAGTAGGTCATTTACGCAATCTACGTACATTTTAGGAAGAAGGAGGCGCACTAATGCCGCCTGGGGGAGTGATTAGGCAGAAGTGGTGGGGGAAGGGAGTTAGATTAGCTGTGAAGGGTGGGAGGAGGTTGGGAGAGGCATTTTCCATGTGTAGTTTTCTTCTTAATCAGGAAACTACGCACTGTAAGTGATGGTAGCCCTAAGCCACTCATATGTGCCATAAGGTAGCTAAAAATGGGGGCGGGTTAAGAGCAGGACGGGTGAGTTAGGTGCAAATCTGTTTGCACCTAACTCACTCTTAGGTGTGAATACAGCCCTCTGTCACTGATATTACCATTATATAGACCAATATACAGGAATTCTGATTTATGAAAAACAGTATAAAAATGTACATTGAGTGACACCATGAATTACCACAGCAAGTGACAGCGGACCGTGTTCACACTTAAGATTGAGTTATGTGGTCATGTCCTAAATATACGCACCTAAGAAGCAGAAGTTTTTTTTTTTAATACGGCCCAAATTAGCAAAATTAAAATGACACCATTAAATTAAATTAAACTAAATGACACATTTAAATGACATAGTTTAAAGTGGAAAAATGGAAAAATTCTCTCATATATATGTGTCCAGAGTCGGCACCCCCATAGTGATGAACCTGCTTGGCACGTCTGTGCTGTACATTGTAATATCAAGTCACACCCACCTACTATTGTACCCAGCTCCTCTGTCAGAAGAGCTTGGGAATCGGATTGCTTTAACTCTGGACAGGACAGAATGTGTTTACCAATCAGAGAGGATGGATTTGAGCGCGTGCACAGAACCAAATGCACATAACTGAGAGGGAGATCATTAAGTAGGGTCCAGTCCATGGAATTGAAGTCATGTATGTTATAGCATTCGTGTAGGCATCAAACTTTTAGTCAATCAGTTAAATAATGTCTTACTGTGAATGAAAGTGTGCACAGTGTAATAATCTCCAGTCTATAAATATCACACATAGCCATTTATAGATCTGACACAGATTTCCATGGTAACAAAAAGATTCTACCTTTCCACATACACATTTACTACAAACACAGCTTCCAATTCATTTCCGTTCCCATTTTATTTTGATTCTCATTTTAAAGAAATGCACTATAGTGTTCTGTAGTTTCCAAGTAAGATATGTATACCTTAGCCTCAATACAAATCACGTATTATAACAAGGATATGGGAAGGGAATATACATAATGCTAATCAAAAGTGACCCGCTGTGACATCAGGGGCAGCTTCATTTATAACAGAATCTCTGATAGGCTCTCCTTGATATTCCCCTCTGTGCTGACACTATCTTGCACATCTGGAATACCTGCCCTGGGATCTCTCTCCTGCTTCTGGGATCAGGCCTGTACCCTTTATAATTCCATCTTCCCTTTGCTGATCCCTGAGGATGGATGGACGTTGCTCCTGTGCCTTGTAGCAGGATCCGGGAAATCCCCCCCTGGCACTGGGGCTGTTGGCCCTCACAGCTTTGTCTAGTTTGTTGCTAGCATTCCACAAAATATCTTATCACCTCCTATACTGTGATGACCTCTTTCTGCCATCTGGACCCTACCATAAGTATTCTGTGCGCATCTTCACGCATGCGGAATTCTGCATCATATGTAAGGACTTTGCCAAGCTCTTACTGTATGACTTAAATGCTTATGCCCCCCCTCATGTGTATCTCCTATACATGGGGGGTGGGCACGTTCTCTGTGCTGGGGGTTGATGATGACCCCCGTGCTGTCAGCTGCGTTTACATTCTGACAAAGGAACTTGCATTAATGATAGTCTCCATTTACAGTCAGCATTATACTGCACTTATGCAACGTATTTGGACACGTCGCTACGTTGAGCTTAGATGCTGTGTGCCCATAAACTATGTGCTAATTGCTTCAATTTCCAATACACCGTTGTGCGCACTTTTAGGTCACACGCAGCCCACTGACTTTCTCAAGCGCATTTGCAGCATATACAATGCGCGCTGAATTGCGTGCACACCTCTGGGTCACAGAACTAAAGTCATAAAGCTACAGAAAATGATTTTTCTTATGGCGATGATCATGTTCTATGTAGCTTTGGACTACAGCCATTTTGAAGTCCTTTTCTCTCTGGCAATGGCTCCATCTCTATGATGCCTTCAATCATGTGCAGAAGAAAAGAGAACTGAAGACATAGCTATAGCTAGTTTCCTTTTAGGAATGAAAAATATAAGACCTGAGACTAGATTTATTAAACTGCGGAAAAAGTAATGTTGCTTATAGCAACCAATGAGATTCTAGCTCTCACTTTCAAATGACATACTAGAGCATGTCAGCTAGAACCTGATTAGTTGCTATGGGCAATATCTCCATTTTTCCTTTGGCGCAGTTTAGTAAATTTAGCCCCTAATCTCTTCTCACAGATACATTGAGGGTCAAATAGTGTCAAGGGTCAGTATGATAAAAAATGTGCAGACTGTAGGGGGCAATTGTCTTTTATCTACTGTCACATTTCATGTTTCTATTTTTCTATGTAGTCCCTGTAAGAAACTATGGGTACCTTGTAGTCAGAAGAAATTTTGGAGAAATCATTGATTTTTACATTTTAAACAGCTGTTGGATTTGTATTTTACTTCTCCCAGCCTTATAAATGAACCACAGTGTGCATCAAGGTATAAAAATGAAGTAAGCAGAAATCAGCATTAGAGAAGTAAGTAGCAGGGAAGATGCCAAAATAGAGATGCAGTTTAATCCTGGAGAAAGTCCTGTGGATTAGGGATGATACACAGGTGCTAAAAACACTGAAACCAACAAAACAGCTATAAACCTCAAGGCAACTAAGTGATAGAGAGAACAAAAGAAAGAATGAGAATAGACACTACCTTCAACAAGCAGTTCACTGAAAAACTTCTGGACAGATAGAAAGATAAGCAAAAGGGTAAACATGGAAGCTGTACAAAAAATCTGAAGCCCCTTAGTCCTTAAAGGGCACAGATGCAACAGTTAGAATGAAGAAAATGAAGGTACAGATGATAAAATAAGGATAACAAAGAGTTACTGGTATCTGATCGCATTGAGGATTAGATGCTAACAGTGTGGGTACCCGGTTAGAACTCAGGAGGTTGATACATGAGGCATTCACATATCTGATAATTGTGGGTATGTATGAAATCCCTTCCAGCAGAAGATAGAAGGTTAAGAAAATCATACTGCAATAATCAGCAAAACTATGTAACATCAAGGTATCCTAGATCACTTAAAGGTTACAGTGCAGGAGAGAGTGACAGTTACACAAAGGGTGAGTGTTAGTTCTTGAACCAAGTGAATTATGTAATCTTCTGACTTCACCTCTCCTTACATCTGTGCATTCACTGGTAGGCTAAGAAGGGGTGAGGCTGGAAGAGCGACCACAGCAGTTAAAAACGTTACAATGCCTGGTAAATAAATAAACGTTACAATGCCTGGTAAATATAGGCATATATAAGCCATTCACCTGAGTGACTTTTTATTATATTTCACCGTCCCACAGAAGTTTTAATATAAATTTATGACCTTGGCCAAGAGTATAAGAATACGGGGATGTCAGAGACCACTTAGCTGTAATGTGTGCAATACAATGGAAAAAGAAACAACAGCAGTTTTATGGCTAAGCAGCATGGAGCAAACACTGTACATAGACATATACAGACAATCAAAAAGGTACCAAAATACAGAAAATCACTTAAAAGGGCTAGTCATAAAAAAGAAAAAAGAAATCATAAAATCCCTCCAGAAACTATACATCATACATATGTAGATTATATAAAGTGTTATAGACACAAGAGAGAAATGTATCTTGACAGGTTATTATAATATATGTGAAAGTTGCATTTTTAACATAAAATATAATTAAAACCAAACAATAACTGTGATGCTAAGTATTAAAGAAAGAGGGGATATTATTCAATTAGTCAGCACAGTGCAGCGAGATATTACTTCTGCTAATAATAACCGTCATTTTCCTCATTAGATAATTTACTAAAGCTATATGTGTTGATGTAATCACATCTAATGTTGTTGAATTGACCTATATATATCTGAGGGATATATTGTATATATAAAAAAGATATATCATATTTTCAGTGTATATAATCGCTATGGAAAGAGATGCCTCACAGAGGAAAACTCACGAATGTCCAACTCTAAATGCCAGATTAAATAAGCTTTGGGTTTGGAAAAGTGGAGATGTTCTCCATAGCAAGCAATCAGATTTTAGCTGACATTCTCTATTATGTAAATAGAAAGTAAGAGCTAGAATCTGATTGGTTGCTATAGGCAACATCTCCACTTTTTAAAACTCACAGCTTAGTAAATCTGGCCCTAAAAGGGCATTATATTTTGCAGTTCTTGTCATTGCCAGTACAAACTACATGGCAAAAGAGTGACACCCAGTGGTCACTAATATATCCAATGCTTCATTATATTTGCGAAGTATGTATTTTATGACACTCATCTGTTCACAGTAGTAAATTCACTGCTGTTTATATATTGTTTATGATGATTTAGGTGAAAATATTATTATAATATGGAGATAACTGCATCTCTGGATCACAGTAAGCTAATTTTACTGTAGTGGAATCTTTATGCAATTATAGTGCTAAAGATTTAATATTTATTTACAATTCTCATACCATTTTAGTGACGTCTTTGTCCGCCCCTGGCTTCAGATTTCCTCTCTTCTTAGAAATGCAGGAAAAGTCTAAGGATGTTGTAATTACTGGAGGAAGAGCCAAAGGAGGATCGGTGGACAGGTGAAGGACATAAATAGAGTTACATAGATAATGATCATGGCTAGTATGGGTCCTATCTGAAAAGACCCATTCGCGATCTGCATTGCTTTATATAAGAGAGTATGGGCCTGATCCAGACTTACGCTGGCTGGCGTTAAAACGATGTTGCCCGGCGTTACTACGGCAACGCCCAATCATGGATCGGGCATCCATAGCTTCAGCGTAGTAAGGGGGAGTGTCAGGGGGAGTTCCACGATGTAATGCTGAGTTAGTACGCTCAGCGCTACATCGTAGGTCTGGATCAGGCCCTATGGCCCGGATTCACAACCGCGGACGTATTACACATACCTCCTTAAATTACCGAGACTAGCTACTACGTATGCATATTACGCAAGTCTTAAAGACAGCTTATACGCAATCTATGTAACAAAACGATACATAGATTACGTAAAATAGTTACTACGCATGCGTAGTAGCTATTCTCGGTAATTTAAGGACGTATGTGTAGTTGCGAATCCAGGCCTATATGTAGAGATGTCGGCTATAGTTGGATATTTTTTTCATTATACCATCATTAGAGAGCCACATATTGAATATAATGCTATTCAATCCAAGGTCAAAATGGTGGCATTTTATATGTTTCATTGTATTGCATTGCAGAAAATAATACAACAATGATTGCCGTTGTGCTGTATGGAACAAAAGCAAGCATTTTCTCTCCCTGGATGCCACTTACCCTTGACAAAACCCACAAAGATTTAATCACATTAGAAAGGACATAAGGAAGTAGTCACAGGGATTTGCATCAGGATCACCCACTAAAATCCAAGACATTTATGTGCCAGGGCTGTCATGATTGTAATCAGAACAAAGGTGACATTAATGGGATTTTTGGCTGTACGTCTTGGAATAGAGAAGCTCAGCAGGTTTGCCAGACAATAGAGGTTGACCTGAACAGAACAGTGCACTAAATCTATACTGGGACTGTCTGTCAAGTAAGCAGAGTGCAAACAATGAGCAGAGTACAACATGTGACATGTGACAATGCCGCCAACAGCCAAGAGGAAGGGAGAAGAGAAACCTAATCCAAGATTATATTTTAATACTAGGTGTTTCAGAGCTTTGATCTTATACTTGGCTTATTTCAAGGCGTTTTCTGTATTCTTTATAGCAGTTTCTTTGAATTAAAGTCATCTACATTTATACGCTGTGAACTTTTCTCTGATAATTCTAGACATGTTTTCAACCTCTCACTTTTCTGTGCTTACTTTACCTCTGATGAGTCTCTGGATCTATACTGGTTCCCCTCATAGGCCTTTTTCTGTGTGATTGCTGATCCATAGTCCATATCATGGCATTAACTGAAGAAAATTCTTCTGTGCCTTTTTCTTATCCATAACTATAATGTGGATAATTGAAATGTTCAAAAAATGACTGTTATATGCTGCATATGGCAGCAGCGTGTAATTGTGTCTCTGTGCTGTAGTAATTGTGTCTCCCGTGCACCATTCCCTCTTGTTAGGGATCCTGGCTAATTAACCTGCTGCTGGGATTCCTAGCTGTGTTTTGGCTGTGTGCAATCAGCAGCCAATGGGGATGAGACTCTCCCCTTAAATTCCTGTCTCCTGATTGTGTGGCACCCCTGCACTTTCAGTCTGAAAGTGCAGGGTGCGCAATGAGGCTTGGTGCAGAGCAGCGTGAGCGGAGCGAATCAGCTTGGGGGCTGTTGCTTGGCAACGGCCAGTAAACAGAGGCGCGCGCTGTGCAGCGTGTGGTGCCTCTGGAAGCGTGCCGTTGCTTGGCAACGGCCAGTAAACAGAGGCGTGCGCTGTGCAGCACGTGGTGCCTCTGGAAGCTTCAGGGAAGATTGGTGTGCGCGAGGCTGGCAGTTGGGGAGAGATATAGTGAAGAAGACAGACGGAGGGAGCGCGGGAGAGTTCAGTGCTGGCTGTGAGGTGAATGAGAGAGAAGAAAGTTTAGTAAAAGCTGTGGGGACAGAGGAAGGCGGTAGTGGTGAGCTGTGGAGAGGTGAAGGAGTGGAACGATTGAGGCTGACAGGCAGAATTGAATTGGAGAAAGTGAAAGGAGCAAAGACTGTGAGAGCACCGGAGGTGAAAGCTGAGGACCAGTGGATCAGGATTACAGTTAAGATGTCGGACAGTTAAGGTGTCCAGGGAGATGACAGAAAGATATCTGGAGAGGCGGTGAGCGGCAGAGTACAATAGGGAAAAGCTGAGGTGACAGAAAGACTAAGGAGAAAGTATTGAAGGAGATAACAGAGGGAGTCAGCTGTGGAGAGAGGAGAGAACAGTCCCTAAAAGAGTTGGCACAGTGAGCTGTAAAGCAGCGGAGGTGCTGATTGGGGAAAAACAGTAGTGAAGAGGAGTTGGAGAGGCAGGGGGAACAGTAGGGACAAAATTAAACATATAAAGCTGTGGAGAGAGGAGAGAACAGTCCCTAAAAGAGTTGGCACAGTGAGCTGTAAAGCAGCGGAGGTGCTGATTGGGGAAAAACAGTAGTGAAGAGGAGTTGGAGAGGCAGGTGGAACAGTAGGGACACAATTAAACATATAAAA
>WWET01004484.1:106074-121375 GCA_011038615.1 Limnodynastes dumerilii | reverse complement strand
CTACTTCCTCTCCCTATGCAACCAAGCATCTGACTTGCCTTTTTCATTGCTTTGTTACATTGATTGGCTACCTTTAAGTTACTGGAAATAATGACTCCTAGATCCCTTTCCTCCTCGGTAGATTCTAATGTAATGCCATTAAGGAAATATTGAGCGTTTGGGTTTTTATGTCCTAAGTGCATGATTTTGCATTTTTTGGCATTAAACTGCAGTTGCCACAGTCTTGACCATTCCTCCAGTCTACCTAGATCATCCCTCATTTTCTGTAACCCACCTGGCGTGTCTACCCGGTTACATATCTTGGTGTCATCTGCAAAAAGGCATATTTTCCCCTCAATACCACAGGCAATATCACCTATAAAGATATTAAATAGCACTGTGAATCAGGACCATAGGACGGGATTTACAACAACGATTTTTTTTAACATATGTGCCTAATTTTCCGATCAGAGGTACTACGCATGCGTAGTAACTATTTTACACTATCTACGTAGCGTTTCTTTACGTAGATTGCATACATATTTTAATGATGACGTCAGAGGCCAGAGTGTGGCTTTTGCAGAAGAAAAAAGAAGAGGAGGAGGAGCCAGACCCTGATGTGGCAAGATATGAAGAGCCAGAGGAACCGAAGCTGAACAACGAGGAGAAGATTGCAAGCAAGCCGACGCCAGGACTCCAAGCATCAGAAGAAGATTCTTCACATCAAGCAAGGTTTCCCAAGACAGATGACAGCAAACGGTGAGTAGAATAATATATTTATTACACCACACAATACATTACATTACAATTACATTAGGACACAGACCACCGGAGGTAAGTGGACACATTAGGGGTTAATATTAGTTAGGGAAAAGGTTTATTACACAAGAACACATTGTATTTTTTATATGTATGTTTTGTGCACACACTATTTTTTTTTAACACATGGAACACACAGCGCAGCATGGTTAGAAGCCTTACCATGCTGACGCTGATAGAGCAATGCTGAGCCTTGTAGTTCTATCAGCACAGCATGGCTAAGGCTTTCAACCATGCTGCGGTCGGATTTGACACTCAGAAAAACACGTCTACAAGATTGACATGTGTTTTTTTGGCTTGCAGGGTGAATTGTCACTTTTTTTGTCTCGCAGGGTGAATTGCCACTAACTCGAATACTGTGAGTTATATGTCAGACATTGAAAAAATCACAGTCACGATTTTAGGGATGGCAATTTTCTCGAGAGTTTACCTTTTGTGAATGCGGTGATTTCATTCTCACTGCAAACTCACGTGAGTTTAGGCGATTTCTGCAAAATCGCGCTTTGTAAATATACCCCATAGAGTATAAGCTTGCAGGCAGGGCCTCTTACCCACCCAGTCTGTCTGCTACCACCCAGTCTTTTTATGCTGATTGTTGAAATTGATGGCGCTATAGAAAAACCTCTGTGGAACTTTTTCTAAATATTTGAGTCTCTGAAGTAGAATCTGCTTTTATCTTTTGAAATAAAAAACTGCTACTGTGACAATGGGCCTGATCCAGAGCTACGATGCCCGGCGGTAATACGCTGTGGACGTAAGCGTAAGATCGGCTGAAATGCCAATCTGCACATGTGCTGGCCAGATGTTGGCCGGCGTAACTACGGCAACGCCCGATCTAGGATCGGGCGTCCATAGAATCAGTGTAGTAACGGCTGAGGGGGCGTTCCTCAACGTTACTACGCAAAGGTTAGTGTAGGTAGGCGGGGGGAAGGAGTGTAATGAGGAAGGGAGAGAGGGGTTTTAGTTAATACGCTCCTGTCAAGTTAGGGTAGCCTTCAGCCGGCGTAAGCGAAGGTAAATACGCTGGGACAGGGGGGAGTGTCGGGGGAAGTACATGCTGATACGCTGTGCTTTACTAAGCACAGTGCATCAGTGTACGTCTGGATCAGGCCCAATGTGACTATTAAAATACTGGGAAGATTGACAAATTGCACACATTTTAGCATTTTACCATCCTCCACCCTTGGCTCAGCTGAACTTACAGTAATTCTGCCATTATCTACTTAATTGTGGCTGTAGTCATAACTGACCATAAAAATGACCATCATCCACTACATGCTAGATGCTGTCCTTGTCATAGAGGAATATAATTCTACTTTCATCCACTAGATGTCGCTGCATTCTTCACTGATCATAAGCAACTTGCATTTGGCAATCTGTTAAGGTTATTGTTAGGTTGTAATGATAGTCATCATGGTTATAAGAGACAGACTGTGCTTTTATATATGGACGTACCAGCACAAGCATGAAAAGAGTTATATAAGTGAAGAATATTCTTAGATGGACACATGTAATGAATGTTTACAGCTTTAGAACAGTAGCATATACAGGGCCAGCCTTAGTAGTTGAGGGGCTCAGGGAATCCGATGCATGTTCTGGTCAGTCGCTGGGACTGGCGGCTGTTCTGCAGCTGCTGCTTAGTTGTTTATAAACAGTGCTCATCACTGACAGGTTATTGCTGTCGCTCCTCAGGCGTGCATTGAGATAATGGCTGTGGGGGTCAGAGTTTCAGTCTGCCACAAGGAGCGACACGCTGTCAGTAAGAGCTGTGAGGCAATTGCGTATGAGTGAGTCATCTATAACTGCTTTTACACTCGACGCTATTACTCCCCGCCAGCATCATACACAGTGCCGCACTCTAATGTTCAGTAGCAGGCGGAGTGCGGCTCTGTATCTGAAAAAAGGGGGGGAGGGGCATCCGCAGTGTGGAGACTCCCTCCTGGTTCACAGGCCCTAAAGGCAGGGTTGCTGACTTTTACCAACTTCCCTCAGGGAGATCCCGGAGGGAAGCCCGCGATACATGCAGGGGGCGGGGCTTAATGATGAGATGTATGCAAATCATGTAATTAAGCCCCACCCCCTTACAAATATCAGTTTTTAGTTAAAATAGGGATCGGGACGGGGCTTGATGGCTCAAATTACGTCATCAAGTCCCTTCCTGTCCCTAGCAAGGCACGGGGGCAGCACATCAGGCCGAAACCACGGGCCTCAAGTCACTTGCGGGAGATTTGCCGGCTCTCCAGGGGCCCGACATTCCAGGAGAGTCGGCAACCCTGCCTAAAGGTGGTACTGAGCAACCATGGCAGGTTTACATTAGCATAGAAATGATATGAGATGATTGTTGCAAGTGACCAGCTTATATGACCCTAAAGGCCAGATTTACTAAACGGCGGGAAAGGAATAGTGGAGATGTTGCCCATAGCAACCAATCAGATTCTAGCTCTTACTTTCCTATTACATACTAGAAAATGTCAGCTAGAATCTGGTTCCCATGAGCAACATCTCCACTTTCCTGCAGCTTAGTAAATCTGGCCCCATGTCTACACAAGACGAATGTCTTAAGAGAATAAAGATGAAGGTCACACTCTGAGAATTGATTTCTATGCAATCAAATCCTAGAGGAAAAGATGTGTTGTAATCCGCAGTCACAGGCAAACAATAGCCTTGCACCCATGTGATTGCGCCACTAACCACTCCCCTCATACCGACTGACTTCCGATACCCAGACCCTGCCTTACCCAAAATGTATGACTCCTGCAAATAGAAAATGGTGGCATTGCAAAAGTCTGAATTGCTAAGTACAGAGAAGGCACAAATATGCCATACAATGGGGCAGCATGGTGGCTCAGTAAGTAGCCATTGTGTCTCACAGAGTTCGATTACTGGACTAGGCCTTATATGTGTCTATGTTCTCCCTGTGTCTGTGTGTGTTTCCTCCAACACACCAAAAAAAAGGTTAATTGACTGCTGAAAAAATGAGCCCTGGTGTGTGTATGTGTTAGGAAACTGGGACTGGACAGGGACCGATGTGAATATTAAATATTCTCTGTAAAGCAAGGTTTCCAACTTTAACAGCTTCCCTCTAAGAGATCCCATAGAAGTATGCAGGCGGCGTGGCTTAATTACGTGATTTATGCATAGCGCGTTATTAAGCCCCACCCCCTTGACTGTTAATTACACAGTCTAAGCTTATAGGGATGGGGGCGGAGCTTGATGGTGCAAATTGTGCATCATGGTGCATCATCAAGTTCTTTCCTGTCCTTAGCAACACTAGAATACTAGTGTTGCCGGAGGCCTCAAGTCCCTTGCGGGAGATTTGCAGGCTCTTCCGGGAGTCTCCTGCAACCCTGCTGTAAAGCGCTATATAATCTGATAGCGCTATATAAAAATCTGTTAATAAATCATTGTAATACCAAGTCCTTCCCACCTGAGATTACAATTCAGCTCCTTTATCTATCTATCAGATTGTTTCAAACGTGTCATTCCTCATAATTCGTTCCTGGTAGCCCACAAGCGTGCCCAAAATGGAAAAACTGCTGCATTCCTTAAAAAGAGGATCTGTTAAGTTATTAAAATGTGAATTACAAATACGATACAATTAAACACAAGATTTGTCATTTTCATCTTTTAAGATCCTTTCCAGCCACAGTCCATCGGAAATACCTGTTAAAGTAATGCATAACCTTCATACAATATAGCAGCCACAGGAATAAATGAAGGACTATCACAAACAAGAAATAATAAGCAGCTACTGTAGTCACTCTCATTATTTATGCTAAAGATGCCCTTTCTGATTGGCATATACGTGTCTGCCTAGGTCCAATTAGTGTGCTCGCCCTGTTAATGGCTAAGCTGATAAAAATCTTAGACTTGGAGTTGTTGTCTTCAAATATCGCTTTGAATTTGATTATCACATTTCCGCAAAAATACCCGCAGTACCATGTTTGCTCTGCGAGAGGCGCCAAACCGCTTCTAAGCAAACCCAATCTGTAATGATCGTTTTTATATTATAGGTGAAAATGTGAATCACAGTAACAGTTTTATGGCTCACACTGGTCTTCTGTATTTCTGCAGTTAGTGCTAAATATAAATAGGAAAATATATTGCTGATGTAAACCCTCAAAGTAACATAACAAAATATCCAATGCAATGAAACATAAAGGACTGCTCTGTGCAGTAAAAAATCTCATCATAGTATAGCTACATGCTGGAATGTTACTCTTTTGCAGCTTGAAGAGGAAAAAATGACAACAGATTATCTAAAGCTATTCTTCACATCGGGCCTGATTCAGAGATGCGATTTTACCGCTACTTAGGTGCGTATATTTAGGATCTTAGAAAATTTGCGTCAATGCGCATGCATAGTAATAGTGCAACGCCGTCTATGTAGAGGTTAGGATCTTAAATTCGCTAAGCGCGGACCTGTGAATCGATCGCAAGCACTTAAGATCTTAAGTGCTGCAGAAGTTTAAGATCTGAAAGATTTGCATGGAAATGGGCGGGGGGAGGCAGGGAGATGAGGGAGAGTGGGCGCGGGAAGACACTTAGGATCTCAAATAACTGCAACTACTTCCCTTAAGATCGAGGAGTATTTGGGTGAAAGTGGGAGGTATTTTGATTAGCCGGGGGGGATGGTTGATCGATGGTGGACTTACATTAACAGCCGCTGTTTGCAAGGGGAGTGACTATTTAAACAGTGGGCTGTAACCTGCTAAGATCTGAACTTAGTTGCGCATATTTGCGATCTTTTCGCAGTCGCATCTCTGAATCACCCCCATCATGTGCAACTGTATAAATGAATACACGGGGCACTTATTGTATGTTGTAATGTAGTAGACGCTGCAGCAATGCCTGTTTCAAATGTATATCTCCAACAGATGAATCGCAGTTGTATAGTGGCCACAGCTTGCTAATAAACAATAGTTTCACATCAGAAAGGGCACAATGGCGAATTTCACGGATTTCCCATGACGCGGCTGCTAGAAGGTGATAATTAGGGTTAGGCTATGGAGAGGGATTGGTTAAAATTAGGCTGTGGGGTGGGGATGGTTAGGATTAGGGTAGGGTTAACGTTAAGTTGAGGAAAAGGAAAGGTTAGAGATAGGGGTCAAGATTCATACCTAAGCTAAGAAGCAGTCGCTTCTTAGTTGTGTATCTTTAGTAAAGGAGCAACTGCGCATATGTAGTAGGTCCTTTACGCAATCTACGTATCAGTTCGGTTTGTACATTGCCTCCGGGCGGTCTTTAACCACACGGAGTATTTTAGGTAAAAAGAGGCAGCGTAATGCCGCCTCGAGGAGTATTTGGGTGAAAGTGGGAGGTATTTTGATTAGCCGGGGAGGGCGGGTGGAAGACGGGTAGTGGCAATGGGCCTGATCCAGAACAACGCTTCGCAGCGAATTTACACGTGGCGGAGACGTAAAATCGCAGTTTAGAGCGCACTGCGCATGCGCACCATAGATAATACGCACATTCACGTAGCGTAATTGTGAACGTATGGGCCATTCACGTATGTGTCACGTAAATACTTACGTGTGGGCGTGCTAAATTTACGTTACTCCAAAATACGTCTGAAATACGTGAAGTAGGCGGGGGGTGGTTTTTAAAGTGTACAGTATGGGCGTGCTAAGCGGCGTAAATTCGTTCAGCGCATACGTACGTGTGCCTATGACAGCGGTTACGTGTGAAAAAGTTAAGGTAGGGTTTGGGAAGCGTATCTTAACAAAATACGTCCATGCAAGGGGTGTGCCGCGGGGAGTGTAGCGAACTTACGTGTACGAAAATACGCGGCGATGCACTATTACTACGCATGCGCAGTTGATGCAAAATTGATCCGATCCTAAATATACGCACGGAACTTTCGTTAATATCGGATCTCTGAATACGGCCCATAATGACTTTCTGGGGCACTTTAAAATCACTGAATTTTTTATGGTGATGATGTGAAAGTGATATTAGTAGCAGGACTGAAGGTCATTTTAGAATAGAAATTGAGAGTGCAAGCCTTTGTGTTAATCATGTAAAAGAAAGGCAAAATGGAAAGCAAAGTGGTAGTTGATAGGGTAAATAAAGCTTAAGAAGAAGATTGAAGAATTTGGTAAGATTGTCTGATAAGTGAGTTTTAAAGGCGCACTTGAATGTTTGGAGAGTGGAGAATAGTCTTAATGGGTGAGGAAGGATATTCCAGAGAGTGGGTGCAGCCTGGGAGAAGTCCTCTGACCAAGAATCAGAGCATTTATGAAGTGTAGAAGAGAGTTGTAAATCTAGTGATGATCTGAGAGAACAAGTTGGGTATCACATTCTAGTAATGCTGCTATACATTTGACAAAATGATTAATATATACATACATAGAAGTGGTCAGACAGGGGAATCGGATCTCAGCCGAGCCGGGAGGGCCTGTCAATGGGTTCGGGGAGCGAACGGATTTCCCTAGAATGGACAAGGCATATTTTCCATCTTAAAACTTATAAATCAGCTTCAAAGATTTTCCCAGAGTTTCAGGAAGGAAATAAAGTCATTAGTTAAAAACTGACTTATTTTTTTTCTAGAAAATGACTAAATGCTTTAAGGAAAGCTGCCAGTAATTACTGATCATGTGCACTTTTGACACAACTGCAGTATAAAAGTTTTCTTTTTATAACAAATATTTTATTGTTGGTTCAAAGCACATTTTCCCATTACTGCGGCTCGCCCAGAAGGAATAATTTTACCACTTTAACTCTATGTTATATATAGGGCTGTATTCAGACTTCCGTCGGCGATCGGGTTGCAATTATACGCAACTAAGTGGCAGGTCGGAGCAGGTTACACCCACCAGCAAAAACAGTCACTCTCCTCGCAACCTCCGGCCGGACCTAAACTTAGACTAGCATTGACTTGCCCTGTCTGGTCGCAGTAACTTCCGGCCTTATGTGTATTAGTTGCGTATATTTGCGGCCCTAACTCTGTAAGCGCGCCCACTTTCCCTCATCTCAATGCCTCCCCCCGCCCATTTCTATGCAAATCCTTAGGTGAGTATATTTCCGCCGCACTTAGGGTTGGATTCTTCTCCGCCCGATTCACAAGTCCGACCCTTAGCTATTTCCGACCTTAACTTCAACGTAGATTGCGTATCACTATTACTACGCATGCGCAGTTGATGCAAAATCGGTCCGATCCTAAATATACGCACGGAACTATCGTTAATATCGGATCTCTGAATACGGCCCATAATGACTTTCTGAGGCATGGACATTATAACGTCGTTTAGATAGGAACTAACCCTACCCCCATAGGATTTATCCAATTTAGAAGTAAAATAAAATAAATATCTTAAATATGTGATTTCTTTACCAAAGTACAGAAAAAATAATCATGCTAATAAAAGGTAAAATCTACATTAATTGCTGTGTTCATATAGAGGTCTAAATCATGCATAATATGTATTCTTCCAGTACTGCAGAGAAAGTGATAGCTTTGGGCTCCAGAGCAAGGAGGTGGTGTCTGAATCTGGATGGGTGGGTCTAGGCGGAGCCAAGCGGAAGTGTGTGAATCAGTTGCTGCCTCAAGGTAGCTGTCAGCGACTAACCTACATACATGGGGGCTGATCCAGATCTACGGCCGCCCCACTAGTTACGGCGGCCGTATGAGTAAGAATGCGTTCTGTGCATGCGCCGGGCAGATGTTGCCCGGTGTAGTTAGGGAAACCCGATCCTTAGGATCGGGCGTCCCTAACTGTTGCGTAGTTACGGCGAGGGGGGCGTTCTTCGGTACGGACTTGTGAATCGCACTTAGGGACATATGTACGGAGGGGTGTGGTTTTTATCTGGATGGTGGAAATTACGTGAAAGTGGGCGGGGGAAAGCGTTTAAATGGGCATTTGAGGGCGCGATTAGATAAATACGCACGTACGTAAGTAACATACGTGCATAAGTACACACATAGGGTGCCCTATGACAGCAGGGGGGTCCACTGGGGATTTCCCGCCTAAAATCACCTGGTGGTAGTGCTGTTCTCTCCTTATCTGTGGAAGCACATTCAGCTTAATGCTTCAGGGACAATTTGACCCTGGTTTCTTGCAAATGTTTGTCCATGAAAATCCTATCTATCATGCGCAATATCATGAAATAAACGCCCTTGTCCCTTACCAACTCAATTTTACTATGGCGTTAGTCAGACCCGTACCAGCTGCACCCCCCCCTGCTCTCACTGTAGTTACGCCACTGGTTCACTTGTATTGTACACTAAGCTCTTGTCAATAATTTGACAGATGGGTCATGTGAACACCAGACCAACACTGATAGGTCTGTGCCATTCATTACCTGCTAAATCACTTTCATCTCAGCATAATGTTACAAACATGGCAGGAATCTGTTTGAAGCTGCATGGAACGGATTCTGGAAAACATAAAAAGAATCTTATTTTGTTCTCCTAGAACATAAATTCTAATGACTCTAAAATGAGTTATCAAGCCTGTGGTACACCTGGTTGGTGTTGTTGAATGTTTGGAACATTGTGCAATTTTTTGAGATATGTGATCACCTAAAAAGGCATTAGCATGGCCTGGGAGAACACTGGGAGATGTCTGCATGTGCACTGATCATAAAGCCTTAAAGTAATGAAGCAAGGACAGTCTGCATAGTTCCTGTTAATCATAGAGAATTATGTAAGATGTTTGGTCTGCAGGTAACTTATTTCCTAATGATGGATGTCACAATATGCCTCAGGACTGTGATAATTATTCATCAAGAGAAAAGGTGTGATAAGGATCTATCTACTTTCTCAGCCAAGGTAAGCGGGTGCAAGCAAAGAGGTGCAAGCAAATCAGCAAGAAGCACACGAGCACGCCTGAAATTTTTAGGGCCCAGGACACTTCTGTGACGCTGCACCCCCTATGTAATGGGAAACATAGGGGACAGGATAACGCGGACCTGCATTAACAGCGGGCGAATGCACAGGAAAGTCCTTCACTGTTCATTGGCCCACTAATGTACAGCTCTAAGCAGCAAGTATCCCCCCCTCCGGTGGTGGCCCTGGTCGCATGCAGTGGTACCAATGGATGACTATGCAAGTAAGGCCAATTTCAATGCAGCTACATTACCATAGACATTGTGTAATTGCAGAGTTGTACATTGTAATGTTCTGTATATGCAGGTTATTAATAGTGTAAGTGCTTTTGTCGCAATGCAAATGCACTAAAACAATATCAAAGAATACATTTAGACAAAAACATATGAAAAATCACATATTTGGTTAAGCATGAAATTCTAGCACAAACTTTTAACAGATAAGAAGAGCTTGGTTCCAGTCATCCCTTTACACTTCCTTGTCCCTCACTCTGCATGAGCCACACACATATTTACCAAAGTCGATTTTTTAAATCAACTGATCTTACCGCAATTTTACCATGATTTTTAAGCAAAAATCGTGGTATTCACTAACAGACGCTTTTTAAATCCCTGTCGATATGCATTGATTTTTCAAGGGATAAATCGCTGTGCTTTTCTATAGAAAGCACAGCGATTTTCCCTTGAATAATCGCCGTTGCTTTCTGTTTAAAAAAACAAAACACAAGCGCAGCATGTTTGGAATGCTTAGCATGGCTGCATTGATAGAACTACAGGGCTCAGCATTGCTGTACAAACAGCCAAAATTACGCATGCAGCATGCATAAATTCACTGTCGTACTTAAGTCTGGATCTACCCCTATGAGCCTCCTCCTCCTTCCCATGACAATTGCATTTGGGTCTGAATCATGTGCATTGTTTCTGCGTGGAGGCAGGCCACGCAAGCTGACACACTCACCTCTGGATCAACCCCCTAGTGACCATTTCAACTCAGAATCAAACTTCTAATGAAGAGTAACTACCTGTGCTAGTCATTCCTTCCACTCCCTTATAATTAGTATTTGACATTTTTTCATCATATCATTAAGTAACAGGAAAGAGAAAAAAAAGTGCCACACCTTCTAAGAACATAAAAAGGGATTTATTGCAGAAAACGGTCACTTAAACGTGACGTAAACATATAAAAATGTGAAAGTACAACACACTGAAGAATGTGTCATCAATAAAAAGGAATTTTCTTCTGAAAGGCAGCGCTGTATGTATTTAGTTACACATAGCAGAGTTATTTACCCTTTTTTGTGTTTTATTGTGTAAATGAAGGTGTTCACACGGTCTGTTATCACAGGTGAGTGGAACTTTGTAACGCAATCTGCCTGGAACTACTCATTCAGGAGTGACCATGGAGAATTCGGAATCTCACGTGATTTGGGTGGTGCTCTTTAAATGGATATTTTTGTTTTTATCCATAATTTCCTAGACACTATTTGATTGATTGTGGTATTTTAAAATTCAGAATATATTTATGCTTTTCACAAGCATCTCTA
Source organism: Limnodynastes dumerilii (assembly GCA_011038615.1). Classification (NCBI taxonomy): domain Eukaryota; kingdom Metazoa; phylum Chordata; class Amphibia; order Anura; family Limnodynastidae; genus Limnodynastes; species Limnodynastes dumerilii. Next base: position 110,207 of record WWET01004484.1, on the reverse strand, counting down.
AATAATTATTTACCACCTCTGATGTGAGGCTATTCCACTAATAAGTTACTCTTTCAGTGAAGTAATGCTTATTCTTATTGGGCCAGATCCAGACTTAATAACGCTAGGGGCAGGGGCTTTAAGCGAGCAATGGTTGATACCTTGACACCCTGCAGTCATACCAACAACTTAACCCTATTAAGAAATAACGACACTGACAACTTAGATTGGCTTAAAATGGGACATAGGTTTATTGGAATTTTAAACTAAGAATTGGATTCTGAGAACGACTATAAAATTTGGGGTTGAGCAAGGTGACAGTAGCAGGGTGTGTGTCACCTCAGGAACTTAAAACGATAACTAACAAGTCATCGTAAGAGGCGCCCCCACCACCCCCCAATACCCCCGGCTACACCTCTTCCCTTGCACACCTCAGGATGAGGAGGCAGACCAGGTCCCGTCAGTTGACAGGTGACCCAGCATGAAATTGAAGGGTGTGCCTCTGTAATCAGATATTTTACAAGCTTATTTTCCCCGCGCCAATACAATAAAAATGGTGACACGCCACCTCTACCGCCACAGCGAGAAAACTTCTAAGCTTCCTCGCCCGCCACCGAACAACCCCTCAAAACCTCCAAAATGTTCTCAATAAAGATTTGCATCCCAACATCAGAAAGGTGAACTCCATCCGGCCTATTTAATTCAGTCCGGTCAAAACGTAATTGGGTATGCATAACCACCAATCCTTCAAAACTTTTAACAAGATTTGACAAGGACCAATTAACTCTTTTCCTGGCCTTATCTAAACTTTTAATTGATCTCTGTCCCCTCCACACTCTCCGAGGAATGATAAATGACCATACCAATCTGATCGATGGAAAGAGGGTATGAATGGCCTTCAAATCCCTTTTAATGACGTACCACAGTGAACAGGATGTTATGCCCCCCAAATCATTACCCCCCAAATGAATGACTACAAACTCAGGCACCCCAAACTTCCTGACTAACTGACAAAATAAAACGTAAAAAATGTTCCATTTCATACCTCGAAAACCAAACCAATCAATGTTCCATTTCCCCAGCTGAAAAGATTCAAAATTGGACTCAAAATATCTTCCAGCCCAAAAAACAAATGAATGCCCTATGATCCAAATCGATTTTTTATTAGAGGGCAAAATACCTAAAATAAAAGACAAATAATCCAAAGGTTCAGTCAATGCATATAAAACTCCTAAATTACGATACAGAATTAATGCCTACAAATCCATACACACAAACGAGGGGTAGGTAGGGAAGGGGGGGTATGAAAGAAATGGAGCCAACGTGAAACTAACGAGGGTGAACAACTCCTGAAAACCCCCAGAGTCTCCAAAGGCCAATCAGGAGACCCTACTAAAGGGGAAAAAGCAGGAGAAAATCCCCCCGTGCCCCCCAAAGGCAAGTGATCAGATCTAGCTCACCTTGACTCCCTTTCCTCCAACTCTAAACATATAACTTACCCGAAACTGGGCTGCAATATAACATTTAATACAAAACAGTAACTTTTTTTTTAAACAGACACTTTCAGCAATTTATCAATCCTCACATAACGCCGAAATGCCCGGGATTTCCAACCCCCGAGGGCCATGATGTGACCCGAAGTTCTCCCTTCCGCCACCGCTACCGTAGCCGCCCCAATACGAAACGAATGGGAACTAAAAAACGCAGCGTCCATCCCAATCCCTTTGATACAGGTCTTAAAAACTGCTGAAAACTGCTGCTCTATATTAACTTATAAATTGATTTGAGTAACCTCCATTTTGTGTGTTTGTTTTAAAGCTTGTCTGGGATAGCAGTTGTCAGGGGGTGCTGTTTCAGAGTAGCTGTTTTGGAGACTTGGGGACCTCTGCCCAAAGTTAAGACAGTATTAGAGTTAGGACCACCAAAACAGAGAAGCTTTGTAAGTGGTTGGTGGCTTATCATATATTTACAAATATATGTAACGAATTCTCTGACTTTTATATTAAAGATAGAAAGTTATGGTTTGTTGCTGGTTAAATGCATGGGTGTCTGGGGTGTCTTTTATATCTGTGTATATATATATATATATACACACACACACTCACTCACTATCTAAACTAAGTGTGCTGACACACACATATATATACTAACACTCACTGGGTGCCATTATAATAGGTATATATACACATATTTATATAGACATTCTGCTCAGACCTAGTTCAGTGTGCGCAATGTGCATGTGGAGAGTTGTCTCTTGATAACGCTCACAAGACTGAGCTTCTTTTGTAGCCAAATTATGTGATTTTAGCATTTTGTAGCAAAAAAAAAAATCCAAAACCAAAACCAAAACGTGAAGTTAATACAGATCCAAAACCAAAACACGGGTCAGTGACATCCCTATGCAGTATAGCAGTTCCATAAGAATCTTTGTACATAAGGACACAGATCCGATCTGAACAATTAAGGGTGGTTTATGGTCAAAGCTCCACGTGAAAGAGGAGCGTGACGGGGGGAATTTAAGCCCCTCTTCCGTGCGGACTGACAGACCTCCATGTGTACGTATCATGTGCAAAGATCTGGATAGGCCTAATTTTATCTAAACCTACATCCCTCTGGTTTCAGTGCATGCCCACATGCCTCTTCCTTTGAAGCATGCCAGCCTCCTGTGCTTGACTACACCCTTTGCTATGTATGAAAGCTTCTATCATATCCTGTCTGTCCTCCTTGCTACAAGCGATACATGTTTAGATCCGTTAACCCTGCTGCTTATGGATTGTAATGCCAATTGTACCAATTGTTTATGCAACTTCCCTACAGCTAACATCTCATTCCTCTCCTTCTTGCCATCATTTCTGAGAGGTCGCTTTATGGGCGCATTGCAATTATTGCTGCTAATTCATATCGAAGACATTTACTATCATCTACTGTTGGAGACCTTCATTGTCTATATATTACCCATATCGGGTTGTGCACAATCTGTGGACTTTTTCTTTATATTTTGTATTGATTGCTGTCTTTTCTGATGAATTGGTCTGGTATATACATATATGCTCTTTTAATACTTATGTGTGTTGTATAATAAATTTATATCAATGAACTTTAGACACTTGGCAGATGATTCAACTGTTCTATTTTTTTAATACATATTTTTTATGCACCTTTTATGTGGACCTCGAGTAGAGCACATACTTAGCGCAGCACTTTCTCTACATGTACCCGTTTAGCTTCTTTGTAGGATCTCTAATATTCTTTATGTCCTTCTGTGGGTATGGGGGAAGCTCAGGAGGTGCATCAGGCCAATCGGTGCACGTCTTTCGTCCTGTAGATATGAGCCCAAAACATGGTTGGGCTGTGTGGGATCCAAAGCTGCATGCAATGATACCTCTGGATGCCTATTTCCATGGAATGTATACTGGAAATGGACGATATGTTTTGTGTCAGCCCCAATACAAATTACCGTATATGCAGAATTGATTTAAAGGAAAAATTAGTTTTTTTTTTTAAATGAACGACTATAGGCTCTTTTTACTTACATTTTCGTTACTCTGTGAACAAGGCTGCACCAGGCTGGCTTATATCTTCCCTGCGAGCCTGGCACCTTCCTTCACAGAATTTACTAATTCCCACCCCTCCGACGAGTTAAGTAAATTTAACAAATCAATGTTTCTGTGGATCGCCATGGAAACTGCAGTTTTCCATGGCGATCCATGGTTTGTAACTAGATAGATCTTCATTTTCATGCGATATGCCCATTTTTACATGGAAACCGGCATTCTCACAAAAGAATAAAAATAATAAATAGAGAGTTGTTTTCTACCTACATAATGCACTGGCAGCTATTCCATAACTTTAATATTTAAATATGAAATGCTAACACAATGGTCCAGAATAGGCCCCTTAGACATGTCCTGGGGTTGGTGCAAATGTGTTAATGTAAACTGTGATTATTTCCATCTGTGTTCTGGTCACAGAGAATCGTTATGCCATTAGGATCAGCTGATGGCCTCCAGGACTGAACAAAGATTCACACATAAGAGTGACTTAGGTGTAGACAGATCCGCACCTAAGTCACTTGTGCAGCCCCTAAACCACCCCCCCACCCCCTCCCCCGTTTTTAGGTACCTTGGGCCTGATCCAGACCTATGCATGAGAGC
>WWET01004484.1:83222-94812 GCA_011038615.1 Limnodynastes dumerilii | reverse complement strand
AATAGAATAGCCACTGTTGCCTTTCGCTATTGGCAACAGGGAAATAGATACAAGTTCCCAATAGTAATTCTCTAATATCGGGGGGAATTTCGAACCGTGATATAACCGCCATTCATCTAGCGACTGTATCATGTTTGAAATAGGGCTGTTCGGACCAGGAACTGCGTCCAATCAAGTTGCAGCAGACTGTGTGCAGGGAGAGCTTGTTCAGGGAGCTTGTTCGGTCATTTACTATTGTGTAGACCTCTAGGGAGGTGACTAACTGACACAGGCCCCTGCCAGGGTATTGGGAAGCAGAACCTGGGACCCCCTCTCACCTCAGAACCAGGACATTGTTACTGCTGGTTTTTCCCTGATGAGGGCCTTTGACATTATTGTGATTCAAGCTGTGCCCAGAACGAAAAGCATAAACAGATGTTAAGCTGAACCAGTCACAGCAAAATCAGTCCTAGACCAAATATATTTATATATTTATATTACTGTTCTAGAAATGCTCACATTGGGCTGGATCCAGAAAACACATTACTTTTGCACACAGAACTCAAATACTGCATAGCTTTATGTTTAATCTATGAAACAGAGTTGAGCTAAGAAAATTCACCTCTTAAATATAACTTTGCTTTCACAATTTTAATTTGCCTCCCCTTGCAGTTCAACATGGTATTGCTCAAGTCTACAGTTGCACCTAAAAAAAAAATTCAGTCTGAATTCTTGTTCTCTCGATACTTGTGGCAGTGCCCAGAGGGTATAAATATACCCCAATGACAGTAAATCTGGCATTAGCGTCGGGATGTCCTGCAGTGCAGGACAGTTAGCGTCGTGGCTTAAGGTTTTTTTTTTTGCCAAGAGTCCCCCCGTATTATTTTTATTTTTTTGCCAAGAGTCCCCCCCCCGGATTAAAAGCTAACAAGACTGGACACCCATCAGACCAGGTAAGTATTTTTATTTTTATATTCTGGCCATATTATGGGCATTTTTTTTGTCATTACATTTTTTTGAGGGGGCATATGTGGCAATGTATTTTCTTTATCTTCGGGCATATGTGGCATTGGTTTTTCTTTATCTTCGGGCATATGTGACATTGTTTTTTATTTATGTTGGGGCATATGTGACATTGTTTTTTATTTATGTTGGGGCATATGTGGCATTGGTTTTTATTTATGTTGGGGCATATGTGGCATTGGTTTTTATTTATGTTGGGGTATATGTGGCATTGGTTTTTCTTAGTTAAGGGGCACTTGTGGAATGTATTTTTTTTTTTTGTGGGGGCACGTGGAACTTTGCATTTTTTTAGGGAGCGGGCACTGTATGTTTTTTTCGAATAAATGCCCCTGTGTAGTGATTTGGGACAGGGCATGCTGCCGATAGTAGTTCTACAAGCGCTAGCATGCCTTGTCATTCATGGGCATGCTTGTGCCTGTAGTTCTAATAGCGGCAGTATGCCCTGTGGGCCGGGACTTTATTTATTTATTTATTTATTTATTTATTTTTTAAACATAGGTTGCAGCGTCGGGGCAGGCAGGGGAAGGGGTTAATTTTAACTCGTTCCGCATTTAGCGCATGCACAGTTCCTTAAAAAAGCAATGTATCCGTGTGAATTTCACACAGATGCGATGCTCTGAATCAGGTCCTTTATTTTTTGGGGTTTTTTAAGTTTATTTTTTAAACAATAAATAAACTAATCCACCCCCCCAACACACACACTGCTATAAATAAAATAAACAAAATAAATAATTTAAACTGTCACAAAAGGGCATTCTGATGCTTGGAGTGCTAAAAGCACCAACATGCCTGGGCAGGGTGGCAATTGGAGAGCCACAAGTGCCAGCATGCCCTGCCGAACAACACATGTAAATATCCCCCCTAGATACCTAATAAAATATAGGGCCGGTCCCCGGATGAAAAGCTGGTAAGACCGGACCCCGATCAGAGCAGGTAAGTATGTTTTTTTTTATTTTAAATGTCATTTGGACATTTTTTTTTATATATTTATGTGCCGGCATTAGATTTTTTATTTTTTTTTTAAATGGGGACATGTAACAAGAGCTGTGGGCCCTGGCTGGCAGGGCATATTGGCACTTGTAGTTCTACAATCATCAGCATGCCCTGTCGGAACGGGATTATTTATTTATTTATTTATTTGACTGTGCGGTGGGTGGTGGGGAAAGGGGTTAATTTTATTAATGTTGAAAAAAAAAACAATTACAGCTCCAAGGCCGGCTTCTCTGTGGCCAATTCAGAGGTCCGTGTTTCTAAAGAAACACGCACCTCTGAATAGTACGTTTCAGGGGATCTGCCTTGCGCATCCGCTAAAACTCTGGATCAGGGCCCTAAGCAGAATGCATCAAATACCTGTATGCTAATAGTTGTAGAAATTTAATTGCACAAGGTGCAGCATCTTCCAGACAATAAGATTTACGTATTGGTGTAAGAGCAGACACACATTTGTTCTTTCCTAAGCATATCCTGTTTTAATGTCTTCCCATAAAACAATTACCGTGATGGACATGTTTATTTTCTATGTCCTCATTTTTTTGTGCACCGAGTAATTTTATATGTTACCATGAGGCAATGATAGCTTAGACTCATCATACCAGGTGTGATTATCAAATTGTGGGTGGCCACAGCTCCATAAATATGTCATGAAATGAGTCCCCCTAAGGCAACCAATGTGTGGAATGTTCACTGATCAAAGCCTAATGCCAGATGAGACACCTGAATTAGTGCTGGGATGTAATCTATAGAGCGAGAAGTAGATCTGTCCATTGCCAGCAAGTTTCTACAGACAAGACCACAGAATACGACCTAATTCTGGAATGCAAATAAAAATGCGCTGTTTAAAGCAAATATAGGCTTGGAGTAAAAGGACATTGTTATTGCTAGTGTATAAACTTCCCATGCGTGATGTTTGTGATATGCGACGTTAACTCTTAACCTAACTAATAAAATAACTGACACGACAACATATTTGTGGAATTAAAGGTATTTATTAAAATGTATCTAAATTTTAATTGATGCAGTCAACTTAAGGGAGAACTGCCACTAAATTTTTGATGGGGCCATTGAAAGCAGCAATGTGAACATGTCAATGTAAATAAGCAACAATTAAATAACAGGTAAACATAAATAACCTTAAACTTTATCAAACAAACAAACAAACAAACAGAGGTCTCACACATCAGGCGCACCCCGCCAGCCGAAAGGCACCACACTCGAATTGGAGTGCTATGAGAGACCGTCCGTAAAGATGGTTCTACAACCCCAGGCATTGGACCTCATATCATAAACCATGACAGTAATCATAATCATGCTCCTTCTCACCACCATTACACCTCTACATCATACTGTCATGCAAAATCAGCTGCTTTCTTCCCACCTTGGTCCCTCTGACCAAACTGCCACCATCAAAAAACATAACCATCTAAAACCCCTTCTAAAGCCAACTCTAAATCTCTCAAAAACAAACTCATCCCCTCAGACGACAAATGCACCCCATCTTGCCTGTACAAATTCACTTTGTCAAATCTGATGTTAACGTGAGGTACATACACCCCACCATGCTGACGTAAAGACCCTTTCACTGATCTGTTCACTTTCTTTCTCACCTTGTCCATCACTGCACCATTATCTGAATACCTCCAAACATTCGTGGCCACCTGTGAATCGCCAAACGCACGTCATTCCAAATAGCCCATGACAATTCAACAGCTGGGATACGGTCAGTGTCATTGCCCCCAAGGTGTACCACAATAATATCCGGGGGCTCACTCTCATCCAACTCTCGACTCAACCTTTCCATCAGTGAGGACCTGACCATTCCACGCATACCCTTCCAGATCACTTCCATCCCTAAACGCTCCTTCCAATCACGCACCCTCTCATGTCTTGCAGCCCAAAACACATATGAGTGACCCAGCAACCACACAACCCGCCTCTGCGGGACAACCGCTACAGGGGAGAGAAAAAAGAGAAAACATACATTATAGCACTAAATTCAAACTTTAAAACATTGCAATAATCTAAGGAGGGAAAACAAGGGATGGGATCACGGCACCGTGCGAAGGTGAAAACCCCCATCTTACCCCCGGCTCCGACTATATAGAATATGGGGCATCTACAAACGCCGGGTGGTATCTGAGGGAAAAAGCCCTTCGCGCTCTTGGTGTAGCGGGCCAGCTACCAGGCTAAATCCCGGGAACCATGTCCGGACCGTGTCCCAGGGGTGGGAGAGAAAAGGAACAACTAGGCGAAAAATGCTAACAAAGACATGACATGTACATAACCCAAGACGCAAATCAAGTTGTAAGTACACCCTGGATCTGTCCAGATCCTTCCGGACTCTTCTCCTCCAAAGGTCTCAGGTAAGTCCTGTATGCCCGCGACTTCCAGCGTCCAATTTTTTTTGATTTGATCCTCAAAATGACCCTGAGCTGCAGCCGAAGATGCCGCCCCAATTCGGAACGAATACGTCCCATAATCATTCGGATTCAGGCCCAGCCGCGTCAAAGTTCTCTGCAAAATAACTGAAAACTGATAGCGGGAGAGCGAAGAGCAGTTTTTATGCACAAACCATACCGAACAATTACCAGGGCGCTCCCGGCGCAAAAAGGCTCCCCAAAACCACTGGACAAATACTGACATCTTTATTCCTTCTAAGCTCCAGCCAATGCCCCTTACCAAACTGGTCAGTTGGATGTGGATACAAGCTCGCTGACACAAAAGGCGCCAGCAAACGCGAAACTAAAGGCGGTCCTAAACATTAGGGTCTCGTAACTATCACTAGCCACCGCCGCCACTGCTTCCATCATTCGCGACAGACAAACAGCTGAGATCGGCCGCCTGGAATCCAGGGCGACCGGTCTCAATTTCGCCCAGCCCCGCAATGCTTTGGAGATAAGGAACATCCTGCTCACCGAACAGGTTTCCAAAGAAAGAAATGCCAGCAAGCGCAGAACTCATAGATGTCCGAGATCTACCCTTCTCATACTCACGACACATGAATTCCTGCAAGTAATCCTTCCAATCAGTCACCCTCCCCCTACCGTGAGTCTGCCGATAACACAACCACTCCGCCCATGCAGCACGGTACCTTCGCAGCGTTGAGGGAGCTAGCGACTGCAGCGCAAGGTCATTTATTCCCGGCCTGCCACCTGCCAGATGAATACTGGATATGGAGTGCCAGTAAGCTCAGCTTCGGGGGCCAATTGACGAAACCTTACCCAGTCAAATCGCGAGAGAGCATCCGCCAAGCCGTTATCCAAACCCTGGCACATGTGCCGCACGAAAATTGATGTTAAACTCCAAGCAACGCAATATAACATGCCTGAGAAGCCGGATAACCGGCGGGGAGGATGCGCTCTGCCGATTAATGACCTGCACCATGCCCAGATTATCACACCAAAAAACAATGTCCCTGTTCCTGAAAAAGCTGGCCCAAAGCTCCACTGCTACCGCAATAGGGAATAGTTCCAACAGAGCTAAGTTCCTAGTCCACCCTGATGTAATCCATGAGCTCGGCCAAGCCCCCGCGCACCATTTTCCCTGGAAATAGCAAGCCCATAGTTCCACTGCTACTGCTATAGGGAAGAGCTCCAATAGAGCCAGGTTCCTGGCCCACCCCCAGTTAAACCATGAATGTGGCCACACCTCCGCACACCCCTTTCCTTGGAAGTAGGCTCCGAATCCAGACCGCCCCGCGGCGTCCGTCAAGAGCTGTAGCTCTCGACAAGAAACCGCAGGAGCGGGCCAGACCCGGACCCCATTGAAGTGACGCAGGAAAGCATCCCACACCCTGAGGTCAGCTTTCAGCTCCCCAGAAAGTGGAATCCAGCTCCCGGGCGCAGTAGCCCCGACGGTAGCCCGCTCTAGCCACCTACAAAACACTCTCCCAAATGGTATTACCCGGCACGCGAAGCGCAATGAACCCAGCAACGACTGCATGGCTTTTAAAGACAATCTTGGGGATGCTTGCGCTGATTTTATAAGGGAGTGGAGATTCCGCAAATGGCACAACCCAGCAACCGTGTCTATCTCGATCCCGAGATATGACAGCCGCGTTACTGGGCCCTCCGTCTTCTCTTGGGCCACTGGTACCCCTATGGAATAGAACAGGGCCTGCATGGAAAACAGCAACTGTTGACAGGCATCGGACCCGCCTGACCCACTACTAGAAAGTCATCTAAGTAATGCGCCACCGAAGACTGACCGGTACCTGCCACAACACACCAGTGTAAAGTACGCACAACACACCGAGCAGCCCATGGGCAAGCACTTATCCACGTAAAAAGAACCCCGCACTCTGAAACCCATGAATCTCAGGGATGACGGATGAAGGGGGAGGAGCCGAAGTGCAGATTCAATGTAAATTTTGGCTAGAAGCGCCCCGCTCCCCGCGCTGCGTACCAGCTCTAAAGCGGACTCAAAGGACTGGTATACTACCCGCGCGCAAGACTGCGGTATGGCATCATTCACCGAGGACCCCAGGGGATAAGACATGTGTTGTATAAGCCTATATTTCTCCGGGGCCTTCTACCCCGATAGGTGACACAATTAAATCAGGGAATGGGGGATCCGAGAAGGGGCCGGCCATGCGACCTAGCGCAATCTCCTTAGAAATTTTATCCCATAGGACCCCTGGCAACTGAGATGCGGACTTTAAATTACGTGGATAGGCCGACGATACCTGCCCCACAATAGGCAAGCGGAAACCCTCCTGAAACCCATGAAGAATAAAAGTAGACATGTCTTTCCTAGGATAACGCGCAAGCCACCACGCTAGCACATTAATTCTGATTGGCGTTGGCGCTAGCCCTAGGTCCTGACTGTTGTTGATTGAAAGCCTGCGAACCCGACCTATTGCAGGATTTGGCGGGATGGGAGCCATTACATTTAAGGCACGCGTGCTTGAAAATACACTTAGCCCCCCTATGGCAGTTGGCATTGTTGAAACCGTAACACTTGCGCTGCCGCGCCCCCTTCCCTGAAATCGCCCAGACGCCACGGTCCCAACTGGGGCTTCATGGGAAATGCGCGCCAACTCGAACCAGAGCTCGGTGTTCTTTTCCCCGAATGGGATGGTCGCCTGACCATCTGCGTTCAGACGAAACTGTTCATCATATTTCCGCCACGCCTTGCCCTTCATGGTGACATGCATGTCCTGAACCAGGTGAAGATAGCGCACTGTACCCCTATGTTCACCCGGTCTAGTCTCCAAATAAGTCTCCGTAAATGTAGACCACGCTGTTAGCCAGGTATCAAAACAATGGTACTGCTCCTCCGCCGCCGCCCCTTTCCTCTGCGCAGCGGTTAAGGCCTTGTGGCTATCTGCGGTAAGAGCAAATATGTTGACATATTTGCCCTTCTTTATCTTTCCTTCACACGCAAGCGCAACCCCCGATAGACCGCCGTATAATCACAGAAAATTCTACTACGGTCAGGTGGCAGAGGAGGGGCCGCGGCAGTAGCCGCCTTCTCAGCCCTCTTAGAAGCCTTCTTACATAGGTGCCTATCAACGGCTTTCCCAAAACTACGGGTGTGACGGCGTGACGCATTGGAAGAATTAGATGTGGCGGAGGAACAGGTGGATATGGATTCTGCATCACTCTCCCCTTCGCCCTGCATAACATTATCAGACTCACCGGGTGCCGCGTGGGAAGGTCCTGGCTCCGCATTCGTTTCCAGGCCGATCGGCAGGGGACCTGCTTCTTCTGTGCCTGTAGAACGAGTGATGCGAGGTAGGATGAGAATAATAATGGCCCCTTGGCGAATAGTACCGGCCATGGTAGGGGGAGGGCTCCCTGCTGCTGCAGCTATGCCCCATACTGGGGGAACGGCGGGCCACGCTTTCATAACGGTAGTGAGCCGCAACATGGCGCCTATGCCTACTTTGACTGCGCCCCAATCTCCTATGCTGGCCTTCCCATCTGCTTGCCCTTCAAGGAGGGGAGGGGCTCTCTGAGGCCTGACTGCTGTAAAGGGGTGGGCTGCAACTTGTGGGGTTGGATCGGACTCCCTGATCCACTCTTGCCTGCCCCCTAACCTCCAGACTCCCTAAATGCCCCCTGCTGGTAACCCCCTGGGAGACCCCCCTCTCAGGACTGGGCCCAACTCCAGCTGGTACCTGGCTGCCCTGAGGTGATTGCGTCCGTTCCCTGCTCTCCAGAACCTCCGGGGGTTGACGCGGCGCCACTATACTTCCGGTTTGGCCGGAAGTTCAGGCACGGGCATGTGCGCGCCCTGCTCCACGTGCGGCCCGGCCTCCATCTTTGGCGCCAGACTGCTGCTGGGAACCGCCGCTGATGGAGGCCTGCCTTCGCTGAGAGCCTGAAGGTAAGGCCCCCCCTTCCGCCCTCCGCACGACCGATCCTCTGGGCGGAGGTGTGTTAGGGACACAGTCAGGAGACTGGTCCCTGAGCCATGCAGGAGGACGCGCTGTGCGCTGAGGCCTGGGCATCGCTGCTGGCGCAGGAGAGCGGTGGACCGATTCCAGAGGGGGGGGTGCTTTTGCAATATATAAAAACAGCAGCCAGGGAGCAGTGAATAGAAGGGAAAGACAGGGACAACCGCAAACTAAAGGCAGGCGACAGGGGCGCGACTAACAGACAGGGGCACAGTATAAGCGGCAATCAAAAGTCAAGGAAAGGACAAGTTTGAAGAAAGACAGCGGAAAAGAAAGAGAATTAGTAATACAAAATAAGGAAGGAAAGAAAGAGAGAGAATGAAAGTAAAAAGATATAAAGAAAATACTTATCTTCGTCTGTAGATGCATGCAGCACTGACATCCAGGCAAATCCAAGTGAGAAGAGGCTCCAGTGATGTCATCAGCTCCTTAAATCAACTCTGCTGACCCCAGACCCTCCCTCTTGAAACCCACCTGACGCCTTGAGACCAACCAGAAGGTTAGTAACTTCTCTCTCAACACCCACGCCGGGAGTATATCTATGCTGTAGATTAAATAAATTAACCCTCCGCTCCCTTAACACTTATACATCGCAAAAAGACCAGCAATCAGATCTTCTTATATTGTTCTGGACTTGCAGAAAATGATATAATACACCTGTGTATGAACACACTAATTAGATGTCATTAAGGGACTGATCTTGAGGCACACACCAATCAGCACGCAGCGCACAAGCTGTACATGCAGACGCAAAGAACTGAACAACGTGTAGTATCCCCATCAGCAATCAAAGTAAAAGATTTTTTTACGGGGCCTAACGAGTCCTAAAAGATAATGGGCTGGATCCAGACGTAAGTAAGTTCTTGAAATGAGTTACTCCTGGGCCAAACCATGTTGATTGCAGGGGGAGTCAAGGTAATTGTATTCTTTGCATGCAGGGATATATCTTTGAATTGCTTACTGCACACAGATACTGACCAGCTTTACTATCACACTGTTATTTAGACTTGGGATAGGAAACATCACCTCTCAACTCTAATACTGTTTGCAACAGATGAAATATGACTCCCCTGCAGTCACCATGGTTTAGCCCAGGAGTAACTCATTTCAAGCACTTACTTAAGTCTGGATCCAGCCCAATGATTGTTTTATTCTAAATCTTCAGATATATAAAGACAAAGGACCGGATTCACACTTCAGTGTGCGATCTGTAGGTGCGGATACACATATTTCTGCACCTATAGGTCCAGTTCACCCCACCGTCCCTCCCCCATTTTTAGGTGCCTAATGACACTTACAAATGCCATAGGCAAACGTAACTAACCGTGCGCATTTTCCCTCTTAAGTAGGGAAAATACGCATGGAGAATGGAGCAGCCCTCCCTCCCTGTCTGATCTACATCCTTCCCCCCACCCACAGTCTTTAAAGACTGCACATGGTGAAGCTATGTACCTAAAGTCTACGTAGCTTGCGCAGTAGCCATTTTTGAAAAAATACGCACCTAAGAAGCAGTAGCTTCTTAGGTGAGAATCAGGTCCAAAGGGCCTGATCCACAGATAAGAAGGAAATAAGAATGTGCGGATTTGCTAAAATATAAACAACTCCCATGACAGTCCCCTCGTTATTACAGATCTTTACTGACTTCCGCCTCCATAGGCCTACCTTAACTTTCCGTGCGTATCTTTATGCGGATTATAATTAGGCACGTGCGGGCTTAGCAAACCCCGCCCATACCGCCCTCTTTATATGTCTCCTCCCACCCACTTTTCTTAACGTCTCACTTACGGATTGTGGAACACCCCTTTTACGGATATTAACAGGCACTGAGATGAACGCTGCGTGTAACAAGTTTCAGTGCGTAACATCTAGATGACACATGTGCACTTTGCAAAAAAAATGGCAAGACGCTCATAAAGCGGCCCGGATTCACACCCCCGGACGTATTGCACATACGTCCGTAAATTACCGAGAATAGCTACTACGCATGTGTAGTAACTATTTTACGTAACCTACATATGGTTTTTTTTACGTAGATTGCGTATATGCGGTCTTGTGTGGTATTCTCGGTAATTTACGAAGGAAGGGCAATTTGTCCGGGGGTGTGAATCCGGGAACAGCATGTGTATATTTTGGCACGTTATTAAGTATGAATCCGGTCTAAAGCCATCAAAAGGAAGACACTTTCCATAAGTCAGTTTAAGATAAAGGCAGAGGAGATGTTCATTACAACAGAAGTGTACGGGGTACAACCACTATTTTACATTAGCTGTATCATATTAAGGGGTATATTGATAAGGATCATTTTAATGCGATAGTGCCAATTTTGAAGCGAAAAGTGGCAATATCGCATAAAAATTAAGCAGAGGATATTTACAAAATGCCGGGGCGTCAGATTGGCGTTAAGGCTAAGTATTTCAGCGTTGTCCCCATATACCCCTCTTTTCCTCCCTCTAATAGCTGTTATAAGGGGGAGGGAAATGGGGGTATGTATGGGAAGACCGCAGGAATACATAAGAGTAATCAGTTGTAAAAATAAATACATTTTTTTTTTATACGTAAAAAAATTAATGAATAAATAAAAATCGGTAAATAGTAAAAACTCACCTGTCCGGGCAACCTGTCGGACTGCAGGTGTCCAAGTCCTGGCATGAATACACTGCACATGTGCAATACTTCATTCATGCATCGCATAAATAAGAAGTCCTGCGATGACCTGGCAGCAGCGGCGGATTGGCCATAGGCCTTACCGGGAAATTTCCCGGTAGGCCGAAGCACTTTGGAGGCCGGTCAGAGACCGGCCATTATATTTTTTTTACTTTTTTTTTTTTCTCCTTTTTTTTTTTTTTTTTACTCGGGTGGTGGCGGGGGCTGGGGGTCCAGCAAGCTTACACACAAGTTAAGTAAGGGCTCTGCAGTGGCCGCGGGAGCCAGAATAGGGCCGCTTTTTTTTTTTTTTTTTACTCGGGTGGTGGCGGGGGCTGGGGGTCCAGCAAGCTTACACACAAGTTAAGTAAGGGCTCTGCAGTGGCCGCGGTAGCCAGAATAGGGCCGCCGGGTTCATCATTCCGGCGGCCCTGTACTGGCTGCCCCAGCCACTACAGAGCCTTTACTTAACTTGTGTGCAAGCTTGCCTGACCCCCAGCCCCCGCCCCCCGAGTAAAAAAAAAAAAATAAAAAAAAAAAAATACAAAC
>WWET01004484.1:60271-74784 GCA_011038615.1 Limnodynastes dumerilii | reverse complement strand
AGGTGAGGAACCCCACTCCCTAAGCCTAAGTCTCCCTCCCCACAGTCTAACCCTCAGTCTCCCCCTCCCCCCGACAGCCTAAACCTAAGTCCTCAGAGAGGGTTTATCACCTCTCCTGTTGCCAGGCAGCAGTGCCTCCAAAAATGAATGGGTGAGTATGCGAATACTCACCCATCCATAAAAAAATTCTGTGATGTATCACATTCGAAATAGGGGCAACCAATAAACAATTTTGGCTGTCTCTATTTCGCAATGTGAAACATCTCAGCGGGAACTCGCAACGTTATCGTACATTGACTACATCCCTCCACCCAGGTTGCAGTCACCGCTGTTAAAATTCTATTTTAGAAATACAGAATTTTGACAATAGTGGAATTTTGAAAACTTTTCTTGTTTATTTTGTTTATTTTGTTTAATTCTATATGAAACGTGGCTGCAGGTTTAGATGATGCAAATCTTGTTAGGAATATGAAGCGCGTCATAGTCTGGGGCAAGACGAACTTATGCTTTCTTCTTCCCATCAGGCCTAATAAGAGTGTTAGCTTTGGCCACATCTATGTCATACAGCTTCTTCGCAGCCTGTTTGATCTGGTGCTTGTTGGCTTTGACATCAACAATAACATTGTCCTCAATCTTCTTTATAGCAGATTCTGTGATCAGAGGGAACTTAATGTTGGCATAATGATCAAGCTTGTTCCTTGTGGGGGCACTTTTCCTGGGGTACTTGGGTTGCCTCCTAAGCCCCAGGGTTTTAGGCCTCCAGAATGTAGAAGTCCTGATCTTCTTCTTCTTGTGACTGTGCACTTGTTTTAATACAGCTTTTTTGGTCTTTAGAGCCTAGGGCCAGATCTACTAAGCTGCGGGTTTGGAAAAGTGGAGATGTTGCTTATAGCAACCAATCAGAATCTAGCTCTAACTTTCCAATTACATATTAGAGAATGTCAGCTAAAATCTGATTGGCTGTTATGGCCACCGTCTCCACTTTTACAAGCCCTCAGCTTAGTAATTCTGGACCTTAGACTTTGCTTCAGTCTTGGAAAGGACAACATCCTTCTTTGCCTTCGGAGCCATTTTGGGAAAAAAAAATTACATTTTTTTTATAAATGGGTAAATATTCTGACCGGTATACTTACCCATTCATTCTTCGGAAATGCTGCCACAGATCCGCTGCACCCTCCAATGACCACCAACAGGACAGGTGAGTAACACTTTATAGGGAGTATTAGGGTCTAAGCCTCCCTTCCCCGAAGCCTAACCCTAAGACTCCTCATAAAGTGTTACTCACCTGTCCGGAAGGTTAGAGTTAGGGTAATAGAAGAGGAGGGTTAGGATAATGGAAGGGGAGGGTTAGGGTAAGAATTAGGGTAAGGGCTGGGGTAACATTCATACTCACCATTGGGTGCAGCGTCTTCTCTCTTTCGACGATCAACTTCTTCTCATCTGCAAGGCAGAAGCAATCAATTTCCCAGCCAGTTTACAACTGTCTGGGAGAAAATAGCCGTTTTGAAAAATTTGCAAAATAGCTATTTAGGCACTAACTGACATAGGGATTAATAACCAAAGAATATGTGTAAAAACACACTTCAGCAGCTAAATAATGGGGATGAGGAAACCCCCAAAAAGAGAAAAGCACAGCAAAAAACAATTAGCGCTCAAAGTATATTTAATATTGCATATAATGAATGATAGAATCCCCATCACCATCCCAAATAAAGGGTTGTCAATATAGCGGCCAAAGTAGACCTGGTTCGTCCTGAAGGGGCCTCTCCACATGAGTTGATCCTACAGGAGGCCCATGTATAAGTTGGCATAACTTGGGGCGAACCTGGTCCCCATCGCTGTGCCAAGTTGTTGCCTATAGTAGCGGCCTTGGAAAAAAAAAATGTGTTCCAAAATAAAAATGATACTGTCTGTGAGAAATTGTTGGAAATTTGCAGATAAATGAGATCTTATTTATATAAACCTCTGTTAACTGACTCTGAGACAAAATTAAAACTACCATCGAGCAACTGGCTGGGAGGAAACGGCTGTTTCGAAAATCAGCCATTCAGACCGGAGCCCCACACCCGGTTAGGGTTAGGGTAATGGAAGGGGAAGAGTTGGAATTAGGGGAAGGGTTGGGGTAGTGTTTTGCACTTACCTATCGGAGCACTGTGTTCAGTACTGCAGGGATCGATTTCTATGTCTAATCGAGGCATAAGCAATCGATATCCCAGCCAGTTCGAATCTGGCTGGGAGAGAACGGCCCTATCCAAATAGGGCCGTTCTTAGCGGAGACCCACACCCTGACAGCTGGCGTACACTCAGATCTGGATCAGGGCCACTAATGCTAAAATGCAAACTGACACTAATCTAGAATACATGGAAAATAAGTTTCATACCGTTTATGTGTCTGAATAGGCTGTTGGAATGCTTCACTGTCTATATTTTTGCACCTGGGCCCACCCTTAGCTTGTTCCTCCACTATGTTAGTTAATCACAAAAAGCAGCGAACACTTAAATTAAACCATTTGTCATTTCCATAGAGATTTATACTGGCAGTTTTATAGACAATAAGTGAATTAACACCTGAAAGATCAGAGATTTCTTCAGCAATTGAATTAATTCCTGAATAGGTCCCGTATGAAAGCTGAAAGTTGTTCTCACTACTTGCTTTACATAATCTATGACAAGTCCTCTGCAAATCTAAGCCAATTTGCAATGACACAAATGAAAGGGGTGCCGGTGGTAACCTTCGGTAACTTGTGACTGGGTTTCCTTGACAACCGAAAAATGTTTACTAAATCTGCATTGTGCTCTGTTCAGGGAGTTATAGTTGAGGGATAATGTACAACATGTAGCAACAGAGCAGGAAGCGACAGATTAATCAGAAAAGCTAAAGCTGATTCATGTTGATCAGCCGCCTATCCTTGTTAGTGTCAGTGTGCTCCATTCATGGGAGGTGATGTGGATCCACTAACACGACAAGGCTCCAGGCTACAACTGTTGCAGCACCAGATAAATAATAGATAATAATATTCAGGATTTGTAAATTGGAATTACTCTAATAAATCATTAATTTATTTGTTAGTAAGAGAACATGTCTCGTCTGCATGATTTCAAATGTAGGGCGCGGTTCAAGGAATGTGGGGCTGGATCCAGACTTAAGTACTGTAAGTGCTTGAAATGAGTTACTCCTGGGCTAAACCATGTTGATTTTCAGGGGGAGTAAAGTTAATTCTATTCTTTGCATGCAAGGATACATCTTTGAATTGCTTACTACACACAGATACTGACCAGCTTTACTATCATACTGTTATTTAGACTTGGGATAGGAAACATCACCTCTCAACTCTAATACTGTTTGCAACAGATGAAATATGACTCCCCTGAAATCAACATGGTTTAGCCCAGGAGTAACTCATTTCAAGCACTAACTTAAGTCTGCATCCAGCCCGTGGTCAGTAACCCTAAAATAAGGGATGTCTCAACAATTGCCAACTTGTTTTTTTTCATAGGTTAAACCCTTTGGGGCTGAATGGCATATGTAGAAAATGTACATCATATACTGTATATATATATTATAGGCAAAGTGATATTTGACCTGATTTCATAGTTGGATACTGGCACTCCCTCAATGCAAGGAAGGGCGAAGGCATAGCGAGGACAGGGCCTAGGGGAGGTACTGGGAGAGGGTTGTAATCTGAGATACATTAAATGCCAAGGTGACACAGACTTGAGCATTTCAAGACCATGTTAAAATCAAACATAGGAGAAGAGGATAAATTATAGTGAATGATTGTAAAGAAAAGAAAATTAAGGTAGCAAGATTGTGTAATTCTTTAACATCATTCACTGCATTCACCCTTTACCTCCTATTTTTGGTTTTACCTGACCTCTTGACCTCTATTGATATGTTTTTCTTATATTTTATTTGTTTTTATGATTTGGCTGTATCATTTTATATAGACTCTTAATAAAGTTTGTTTAAAAAAAAATAAAAAAATTGTGTGGCCATAATATTGACACTGTAAATAGGACCATCAACCACACCAGAGGGCCATTTGCAAAGTTGTTTACTTTGTACTTTGGGGTGCAGAATTCCCTTCCCCCGATCTTTACAGGCTGCATGTTCCCTCGATCTTTCTATTCTGTTTTGGGTCTCAGTGCAGGAACATCCCCTTGATTTACCGCCTGAGGGCCAGATTTAGACAGCCATGCTTTTTCCTTACACACGGGGGTCTGACAGTCCGCACGGAAGAAGATGTGAACTCCCCTTTCTCTTCCCTCTCTTGTGCGGAGTTTGCAGCACTTACTCTGCCATAACCCTACCTTAAGTGTCCCATGCTGATCAACTCTTAAAACCAGCCCAAGCTGTAAAATTGACATGTTCCCCACGCCTACATTACAGAGCTTTGGTGGACGGAGAGGATGGCCGCCATGTCGGACTAAGATCCGTATCCGTAAGACACTTGCGTAAGTAACCCTGACATACAGGGGTCTGCATCTGGCCCTAAATTTGGAAAATATTTGATTATTATTAATAAAACCAAACATTTACTGCAAATTAAATATAATTTATGTTGCACTGAAAACGTAATATTTGCAACAGCAGACGTTATTTTTATTGTATATAAAGTATGGCAAAAAAAAAAACTAATCATAAAGAAAATAAAGAGAAAACATATGGCTTTTAGTATAGTCATATTCTAATGACCAGATCACAAGAAATATTATACCCTCCAGAGTTATGGAAAAGAGCTCTTATGTCTGTTCCATGAGCAAGAAACCAGATACATTTTTTACAACTAATTAAAGAATTTACTTTTATTCATAATTTACATTTTGCTTTGCGGCTCCTCAGTATTTATGTGATTTAAAGCCAATCTCTGCCTCAAGCTCAGAGCGTGACTAAGGATTGGCAGGGTTTGATGACAGCAAGCCCCATCCCTCCATGTAAACCTATGAATGGCAGCTTTGATTAGGCAGAGGGTGGAGCTTCAGGTGTGATTTCCGTAAATCGCATGCCCTGCCCCATGTTGCCGTCTATTGTGTCTCCCAGAACGGAGAAACAAGAAGCTGGCAACTGTGCAGTTTGACCAACACTCAAAAAGCCGGATACTAAATTAAGCTAAGGGGACGTTTTATAATTGCTATGTTGCTATGTTCCTTTTTGGTACTACATCACATGTGTGGGCACCACAGTACCGGAACGTATCAAGACGGAAGACTGGATTGGTGCTGGTAAGTATTTCGGCAGCGGGGTGGTCCAGAGCCGCCCCTCCACTCTGTTGGTAGAGGGAGGAATATATAGTCCATAGTTTTAATGAATGTGTAATTAAAAGTTATGTTTTATTTATGTGATCTTGTATATTTGTACCCACTGTCATTTATTAGTGCCCCTGGCAAGCGATTTGTATTCTGACACCTCCACATTATTTGCTCAATCTGTTGAACACAAAAGGCTCATAAAACACACAAACATCTGGAGGGTGCATGCGCCCTCCCCTCAAAACACCCCACGTGTGCACTTTAGATCTGATTCACACTTAAGAAGGCTTTAGGGTTCTTAATTATACGCAGAAAGTAGCAAGGTGACTTCCCTGACATGTCCCCGATTTTCCGTTTTTTTAACTGACTTACAAATGCCATAGGGCTACCTTATCTTTAGGTTCTCAGTTGTGTGCTAACTAAGAATGTTTCTGTCTAACCGCGCCTAGATTTCCTCATTTAAATGCCTCCCTCCATCTTCTTATCTTCGTTCTTAAGTTTTCCTAAAACACCCCTTTATTCTTGTCACTACGCACCTAACAGAAATAGGTTTGTAATGGTGATTCATAGCCGTCCTGTTCTTAAGTCTTATGTAAATTGCGTATATTAAGGTACTACACCTGCGAAGTATATACCTTCCTCAATATATGCACATGAAGCCAAGATTCTTAAGTGTGAATCAGGTCCTTTGCGTGCGTAAGTGGGGTGCTGATATTGTTTTTGAGTGTGCACTAGTAAAAGTTGGTTTGCTTTTCTTCTTTTCCTATGTACTTCTCTTTGGACCTGGCCCATACATAATATACATTGGGCCTGATCCAGAACAACGCTTCGGAGCGAATTTACGCGTGGCGGAGATGTAAAATCGCTGTTTTGAACGCACTGCGTATGCGCACCATAGAAAATACGCACATTAACGTAGCGTAATTGTGAACATATGGGCCATTCACGTATGTGACACGTAAATACTTACGTGTGGGCGTGCCAATATTACGTTACTGCAAAATACGTCTGAAATACATGAAGTAGGCGAGGGGTTGTATTTAAAGTGTACCGTATGGGTGTGCTTAGCTACGTAAATTCGTCTAGCCCATACGTACGTGTGCGTATGACTGCGGTTACGTTTGCAAAAGTTAAGGTAGGGTTTGGAAAGCGTATCTTGACAAAATACCTATGTTCAAGGGGAGTGTAACGAATTTACACGCACGAAAATACGCTCCGCGAATAAACGTACGGCAAACGTAGTTCTGGATCTACCTCATTATTATAAAATTGTAAGTACTTATATTTATATTATAAATGGAGTTATTTTGGCACCTGGAAGAGGTTTTTTTGCATATCCCAGTGTCTAATCAAACAATAAATTATAAGATTAATGTTAATTATAAGTCGACCAACAATTTTATAGAAGTTCAACTAATTAACAGGCATTCGGAACATATTTCTATTCTTATGTACGCTTATCACAAATAGAAATATATGAAATTTTTATATGCTTTTGTCTCTTAAAATGATATTAATGTTTGAGCTTTTTTTTTAATCTTGAACGTCACTTTCTCTCTCTATTTACAGTAAAACCACAGACCCTCACCACTCAGACCACTTAACATGGCTATTTGTGATCTGCATCCCACCCAGCGTCTGACAAAATGTCTTAACACGGGAAGGAAGCTGAGTGCAGGTTTTAATGAAAAACAGGCCATCGACTCAAGTCGTTTATTTGAACTTGTCCATGTGAAAAATGGATAATGTTTCAACACTCCGAGGAGCGGGTGGGAGAGGGTCTCTGTGATCTTCTGATGGATTCTGCTGTAAGAATCTGAATGGAGACTTGCTTTTGAACTCCAGACTTGAAGAGCATGGGATGAGTGAAGAGGTTAACCTATCCCACCCTTTGATGCTGGAATGTCGTGTGTTTGAAGTGCTGCTGGGGCACAGAGGAAATGGTGCAAGGTGGCTACATAACAACCCGCTGCTCAACCTCTCTACTCCCAGAGGTCTTTAGTTCTGGCCTGTTGGCGTTGGTTTAGACTATTAGGACCTGTTGTAGATAGATATGAGAATGGGTGTTGAAATATGTTTATATGAGTTATTTAAGAAACAGCTGCTGAGTAAACTCTTAGACTATATGTGTTTGTTTAAAGGAAGGCTCAAGGGATCATATTTTACTCCATGAACAAATTTGCTTCTGCTGCAGTCGCCACTTTTTATTTACTTACTCCATTAAAACCATAAATTAGTCAATGAGAATGAATCATCTGATGCTCGCTTCCCCGACACATCTGCTAGTCAATTCTCTGGTCAACAAAGGGAAGAGGAGCTTAAATTGTGGTGCCAACCCTTGTTACCAGAGGGCCAGATTGAGGTCTAATATGTATTGTCACCCTCTGTCATGGAGTCACACTGGTTGCCTTAAGGCTTAAGGCTCCATGATGGCTGGGCACAAGGGCTTTTTTTGATGGTTGCCCCCAAACAAATATCAACCAAGGGCACGTCCCTGAAATGGCTAATAGGAACTCAGCAACTGCAATGATCTGATTGGATTCCTGCTTGCAGGACCTAGTCGGAATGCTCTTTATAGATGGCCATTTCAGGAGAATGGACCAACCTGGAGACACTGTGGTAGATCCAGAACTACGTTTGCAATACGTTTACTAGTGTAGCGTATTTACGCGTGCGTACCTTCTATACACTCCCCTTGTCACACTCCTTGAATGTAAGTATTTTGTCAAGATACGCTTTCCAAACCCTGCCTTAACTTTAGGCAACGTAACCGATGTGATCCGTACACGTACGTATGGGCAACACTTATTTACGCAGCTAAGCACGCCCATACTGTACACTTTAAATACAAACCCCCGCCTACATAACGTATTTCAGACGTATTTTTGTGAAACGTAAAGTTGGCACGCCCACACGTGAGTATTTACGTGACACATACGTGAATGGCCCATACCTTCACAATTACGCTACTTTACTGAGCGTATTTTCTATGGTGCGCATGTGCAGTACTTACTAAAAGGCGATTTTACGTCTCCGCTACGTGTAAATTCACTCACAAGCGTTGTTCTGGATCTGGGCCACTGATAGTAGTGAGTAAGGACTGGATTCAAGCTTAAAAAGCTGCGGCTTCTTAAGAAAATGACCTATGCATCCTACTATGGTCTTTAAAGACAGCGTGTAGTAGGTTAGGTAGAAGGAGGTGTGCCAAGGCTGCCTATGGGAGAATTTAGGAAGAAGTGGGTGGGAGGAGGGATGTAGATTAGCCGGGGAGGAAGGGAGGAGCCTTTACCTGTGTGTGTTTTCCTTCTTAAGAATGAAAACATGCACAGTTTCTTAAGGAAGCCCTGTGGCACTCTTAATTGCCATAAGGTTCCTAACTCACTCTTATCTGTGAATGTCCTAAGTAATGGCTATTGGTAAGGGTAGAGGACACCTGATATCTGCTGTTACTCCACTAGTAGATGAGGAGATTTGTTGTATAATTAAAGTTTGTCTTATTGCCTCCTCTCACAGCAATATCGATTCCTTTACTGGTTGTCCTATCAGACCCACCAAACTGTCATGGATTCCCTGTCTTTATGGATGTAAGCATAGGTGTATCTATAATGGGTGCAGGGTGTGCAGTGCACACGGGCCCCTTAGAACAGGGGGCCCTGTGGCATTCATCCTGCACCCAGGGTTGGCAGGGGAAGGGGGGCCAATCGGCATCTATTAATTCCCTCTAAGATCTTGCGGAGGGAAGAAATAGATGCCAAACAAGCTCCCCCTTCCCCTGCGGTGGGACTGTCCCAATTCATGGGCCAAAAAGGTGCGGGGCTTAAAGTGCAGTTAGGTCCTGCCCCTTTTGAGGTCCATGAATCGGGACAGTAGTCCTGTCTCAGGGGGAGGGGGGGGCAATGTACAAATCCTGCACAAGGGCCCCCTCACTTCTTAAAACACCCCTGGATACAAGCTCTTATAAGCACAGCCCTGGTTCCTTGTCTTTTCCTCTACTAATTTTTTACCCTCTGCCTGTTTGGCTTCACCTCCAGACCAGCTGCTCTGCTCCAGTCCTGCTAGCCAGTGATAACATGATTGCAGTTACTAGGCTATTAGTGTATAACCTGTAATAACAGCCTTGTTGCTATTAATTATGGATAGTGTCATTTTCTGCACTTGTGTACTGTGGATGTGTCTTTCATTTTGTATACTGCCGTTTATTGTTCTCTGTACTGTGTTTACCCCATGTATGGTGCTTCAGACCACATTTGACACCATATAAGTAAGAAAGAAATAATAATGGGCCTCCTCCTGATTTGCGTATGTAAGCTGCCTGCAGAACTCTGGTGTCTGGCACTGCAGTGTACTTGTGCGCGCCAGATGTTACACAACAGATCTAGGGTACAGAACTTTGTTTTGTATGGTAGGAGATTTGTCTTTTAAGGCTGGATCCAGACTTAAGAAGGAGCTTGAAATTAAGGGTTGATTCACAGTTAAAAAAGCGTTAGGTTCTTAAATACACGCAACTAGTAGCAATGAAACTCCCTCGTTACGCCTCCGGTTTTCAGGTTCTTAAGAGACTTACAAGTGCCATAGGGCTCCCTTAACTGTAGGTTCGCATTTGTGTGTGTAGGGCGTCTAATTGCGAACGTGACTGCATAATCGTGCCTTCATTTGCTCATTTAAATGCCTCCTTCGTATCTTCTGAGGTAATTATTTGCGGCGCGCCCCTTCCTGTGTAAATTACTACAAACCTAGAGATTTTAGGTTCGTACAGTTGAATCAAGACATTTGCGTTCCTAAGTCCAACGTAGATACTGTAGCATAAAAAAAAAAGTTACTATGCATGCGCAGTATATCCCTTACTAAGTGTGAATCAGGCCCTAAGAGAGGAAAGTTACTCCTGGGCTAAACCATGGTGATTGCAGGGGAGTCATATTTCATCTGTTACAAACAGTACTAGTGTTGAGAGGTGATGTTTCCTATTCCAAGTATAAATAACAGTGTGATAGTAAAGCTGGTCAGTATCTGTGTGCAGTAAGAAATTCAAAGATATATCCCTGCATGCAAAGAATACAATTATCTTGACTCCCCCTGAAATCAACATGGTTTAGCCCAGGAGTGACTTTCTTCTCTTAGGGCTGGATTCAGAGAACCACGCACGCACGGCACAAGGAGAACCACGCACGCACGGCACAAGGAGAACCACGCACGCACGGCACAAGGAGAACCACGCACGCACGGCGCAAGGTAACACCTACCAACATCCCTGACACTCCCCTCTCCCGGACGTGCTGTCGGCCACTTACGAGTGCCTAGACCACTCTGTTCATTCCGGGTGTACTTGCGTGTGTATATGTCCTCCGTCTGTGCGATTCTTTATAACCGCGCCTCCATGCGTTCAATTAAATGCCCCCTCCCACCCACTAATTAAATTTTCCAATGTGTCGGAGATGCGTGTGAATGTCTGTGAGGCACTTACGTGCGTATAGTCTACGTAAAGTACCTACATAAAGTTACTACGCATGCGCAGTTGATCCGTTCCTAATAATACACACACGCAACTCCACGTGAAAACAGATCTGTGAACACAGTCCTTCGTTAAAAGCTCCTTCTTAAGCCTGGATCCAGCCCTTATAGACCCCTGTGTGTACAGAACACAGGGGTCTATACGGAGGTCTGGATCCGGTCCAATATGCTGACATTTAAAGAGCCATATCACACTAATTATGCCTCTAATAAATGGAAAAAGAACAACTGGCAGAGCAACAGGCGAACATGTGATCACATTTAATCAGATTTTGATTGGTTCAGGCAACAAATGCAGTCATAGTCTGATCATGTGATCCGGCCACTGAGGCAGAAATAACTGCATGGTATTTGTTATCATAGACACTATGGCTAAATCAGGCCATTAGAGAAATACAGCAAAGAGGTTTTCTGTGCTAAGGTAAATGATTGCTTTCACCGCTCCGTTACATAGGGTCCCGCGTGAAATGAGACGCTGAGGGGATTTGTAAGATATCTGATTTCAAGAGCAAACGGCATGGGTCCTGTTATCTGCATAATAGAAAGCAGCAATAAGAGCCTCTTGAATGCCATACCTATGACTTGCAAAGGATATTTACTTAGCAGCAGCAGCTACAGCTATTAGATGTGAGGTTAAAGAAGGAGCATTGTTTGGTATATATAACACACTCCATACAAGTGGTTACCTTCTAATCTGTATTTAGCAGACCACTTCTATGTAACAAAGCATTGTTGTGAGGCTTATCTGTCTAGATCCAGGCACACATTGATTTGAAAATTTAAATAATATAAACAAGACTTGAATGACCTCTTTATTCGTACAAGACCATTATTCATTTCTTTATGAGCAGAACTATACAGGTTCTATGGTAAAGGCTATAGAAACCTATGTCTGTTTTATTGCAAAGCATATAATTGTGATTTACACTGACACCAGAGAGTGGATGTGGCTGATAGGACGTTGTAATGGCCACCAAAATAGATTTGTGGCCTCACCTTTTCTATAGCGACTGCAGGGAGATGGTTGCCGGTTAGAGGGGCAGAACTTCGAACGTGATACAACCGCCAAATAATGGCGGTTTTATTATTGTTGGAAGTAGGCCCCTTTAGTGAGAGGCAGCGGTGGCTCTGGTGGGTATAGGGTTAACGGTTAAGGAAAAAGTAAGGGTTAGGCTATGTAGCATGGAGGGTTGAGGGTTAGGCTGCTGGATATGGACGGTTTATTCTATGCAGCATGGAGGTTGGGGGTTAGGCTTCGGGGCATGGAGGGTTAGGGATAAGCTACGCAGCATGGAGGTTGAGGGTTAGGCTGCAGGGCATGGGCGGTTAGGGTTAGGCTGCGAGACATGCAGATTTAAGGTTAGGCTGCTGTGCATGGTCGGCTAGGGTTAGGCTTCTTGGCATGGGTGGTTAGGGTTAATCTACGCAGCATGGAGGTTGAGGGTTAGGCTGCAGGGCATGGTCGGCTAGGGTTAGGCTGCGAGGCATGCAGATTTAAGGTTAGGCTGCAGGGCATGGAGCATTACAATTTAGGGCTGAAGAAAGGGAAGGTTAGAGTTAGGCTTAGGAAAGGGTTAAGGGTAGGGTTAGATAAGATTAATTGAGTCTTCACAAAGTCACATCTCTCTCGCTTTCTAAAATTGCAGCACGATGGTCTTTCGAAATAAAGACCATCGTACCAGCGATCCACACTCGTGGATATATTATCTAGTAGTTACAGCATCAAGCAGAAGGCATTTATTCTTCTTAGCTCAACTGTGTAGTGACAGAGGCCGTATTCAGAGATCCGTTTTCGAGGGTAGTTGCGTGCGCATTTTTAGGATCAGATCAACTGCACAGGCGTAGTAACTTTATTTACGTACTTTACGTAGACTATATGCATGTGAATCACACTTGGGGACATACGTACGAAAATCCGCCGCACAGGAAAATTTACATAAAAGTGAGTGGGGAGAGGCATTTAATGAATGCATGGAGGCGCGGTTATCAAGAATCGCAGGGACGGAGCACATATACACACGTAAGTACACACGTAAAGAACAGAGTGGTCTATGGACTTGTAACTCACCGACGGCACGTCCGGGAGAGGGGAGTGTCGGGATTGTTGGTCCGGTCGTGCATATAATTGCGTACATAAAAAAAACGGATCTCTGAATATGGCCCAGAGGATCAAATCCAGAGTTTTGGAAATGAGAGGAAATAAGGTGGAGAGTTACAATTGGGCAAAACCTTGTTAAATTGCAGGGAAGAAAAATGTAATCTATTGCAAACAGCCCAAGTCTAAATAACAATGTAAAAGTAAAGCTGGTCAGTATCTGTGTGCAATAAATAAAAGCAGAGTATTCTCCCTGCATGCAAAGAATAAAATAATTTGGACACCCCTGAAATTTTACACGGTTTGCCCTGGTGTAACTTTACACCTGTTTTGTTCTTATTTTCATACTTTGGATCCGGTCCAGTAAGCCAGATCCAGATTTCTGATTTTTCATACCGTGCATGCTTGTGTGTGCTAATCATTACAAATGCATTCTCATCCACCCCGACTCTCCTGACCAATAGAGGGGCTGGGTTCTGTTAAGATGTGGGCGTTCCCCCCTAATTTCAGGAGAAACCTCCTTACGTCTGGGCAGTTCTGTCTGTCAGGAGTCTGCCTGTGAGAGTGGGAGTGGTTAAAAAGCCCAAGCACGGTTGTCTGCTTAGAGTGACCCAGCACCAGTATTGCACCTAGGGCATTTTAACCTAGGGCCCACTCTGGTTACAGAGCAACAACCACAGCTACCTGTCAGTACCGTGCCACGGCTCTGTATATGATACTGCCAGGAGTAGTAGTGGTGGGGGGTAGATTAGAACCGCTATCCTTACTCATGGATAGCAGCACCAGCAAACCCCCACAGCTACTACACTTGGCAGCATCATATACAGAGGAGAGCCACGGCACGCTACTAATATACTTTAGCAGTCAGCCGTGGCTCTGTAAAGTTGTTGCAGTGGCTGTTATTTGAAGTGTTTTAAAGTACTGAGCACTGTTTATAAATAACCAATCAGCTGCAACAGCTGATTAATTGTTAATAACAATGAATTAGCTGCGATTGGCCCATGAACTTTTCAGGTGCCGCATGCACCAGAGGAGGAAGAGGGGGGGACCCTGAGGAGGATTTGCCCCAGACCCCTGCAAAACAAAGGGAGGCCCTGTCCAATGCTACCAGATGTAGCCAAATATTTTCCTCCGGACCCCAATCACTCAAAATTTGGAAGCCTGTATTCAGTGTAACTTTATGCCACAACATCTCAGCTCAATACTGACTACAAGCAATGCCCCACAAAGGTGAACCCACATAAACATACACTGCGGAGCAACTTCAATATGGGGCTTACATTCTAGTAAAATCACATTTTGATGTCCAAGCGCCTTTACCTTGATATTATTTTCTTTTTCTATCAACGTTGCCTGCACTCTTTGCTTAGGAACAGACTGTTTACCCAGGGTGTCTACTCGCTAATCAAATCACTAGTCAGCAGCTAGTAAAGGCTTTTTCAGCATTTTCCCTGCTCCTGTGACAGAGTTGCCTTTCATCAGGAGTACAGAGGCTGGAGGCCAAGGCAAGGGGCAGCTGGCTTCAGGGCTCCTAATATAACATTCAGTGCCAAGGTTATTCATAAAGTTTCCATTTAACTCTGCACACAATGCACCCGTGCAAGCACTCAACCTGTATCATTTCATGCCCGGATGGCGATAAGTCAGGAAAAGACTGTTA
>WWET01004484.1:41800-58623 GCA_011038615.1 Limnodynastes dumerilii | reverse complement strand
CCTGTATTGCCTCGCGGCCGCGCCATGTGACCGGCTGGCAGCCAATCAGAATTGATTGGCTACCAGCCGGAGTTCCTGAAGCTGGGGACGGCGCGCTGCCGTCCCCCACCGCGCTACTTACATCTCCATTGACCTTGGCATAAGGTGTAATAATGTAAAAGTATGTTCTAGCCATATATCAGCAATAGGCACAGTGTGAAGCCCTCAGTAATGGTCAGCACCTGGTCATGAATAGCAGCCTTTATAATATGGCATGTGAGGGAAAGTACTGATACTTGGAGTGTGTGGCTCTTATTTTCTTTCAGGAACATAAACCAATCAGGTTCTAGTTCTCACTTTCCTATTACATACTAGAAAATGTCAGCTAGAAATTGATTGGTTGCTATGGGCAACATCTCCACTTTTCCTTTCAGCTTAGTAAATCTGTCCGTTTGTCTCTATAAAATATTCTGTATACCCTATTTGTATATGGTGGAAATAAACATACAGTAAATTCAGAATAGCAATAATATGCTGTATGGAGCTGATCCAGATTATGGCTCAATAACCCACAAACAAAGGAATGAAGGATGCTTATACCATAGTTGGCGACTTTTGCCACAGATGCATGCAGGGGGGCGGGGCTTAATGACGCGATTCATGCAAATTGCGTCATTAAACCCCGCTCCCCGCCTAATACCCGTTTTTAGCTGAAATAGGGATCGGGACAGGGGTTGATGGCGCAAATTGCATTATCAAGTCCCTCCCTGTCCCTAGCAACACTAGTATACTAGTGTTGTTAGGCAGGGGGGCAAGACGTGAGGCCATGATTTCCATGAAACCATGGTCCTCAAATCACTTGCGGGAGATTTGCTGGCTCTCCCGGGATACCGAGAAAACTGCTCGAATTTTGGGAGTCTCCAGGATGTTCCGGGAGAGTCGGCAGCCCTGGTTTATACAAATGCACAGCACAACAGAGCTGTTGCTCAAGTCTGGATTGTGCTTTTTACAATCTTTTGTGGATCTTCATTACAGTAATAGCCCTCTGCAGATGCAAATCAAGCTACGTGTGAATGCTGAGTGCTGTTCATAAATACTGTATATTGGACTGGATCGGGGGCCATCTTCACAGTCTTGTAGGCCCTGGGCAAAGCCATGACATAGAGGCCCCTATCAACCCGTTCACAGGAATAAAAATGTAACTAAATATGCAGCCAGGGATTACCCCGGCCCCCCTAGCGGATCCAGGGCAGTCAGTCTGTAAATGATTTGACTGCTGGGGCTGGGCTGCAGTGCTCAAGGCCCCAGAACTCATGAGGCCCTGGGCAAGTGCCCATTGTGCCCAGGAAAAAAGATGGCCCTAACCGGATCCTCAGTTAAGAAAGACAAGTGATTTACGTACGCTACATACATAAGCCGCCTGTCAGTTTGTACTGCGCACGCCAGGTACATGGAATTCCGCGTCAGAACGCAGCCGACCGATTCTGTGTTCCGTGTGGAATTCAGTCTCCTGCACGGGGGAACTGGCCCACTCCCTGTGTGTACGAGATGCCTATGGTGAGTGGGATTAGGTATGGTAGTCATACAGCAAGGGGCTTGGCGTGTGGAATCCTGAAGGTAGGGTACAGGGCACGGAAATCCATTCCACGCTGGAATGCCAGGGGAGTGGACATATTCCTGCATGCTGAATTTAGGAGAGGTAATTTCTTACGTTAGCCTCGGCAATGGAGACTCTGCTATTAGTTCTGGATCCTGTCTATTGCTAGCAACTGTTAGCTGCTGGTATTTATAAACAGCACCATGGAGGGCTGCACACTGTCTTAAGTTGCCAACCTCTTACAGCTTGTTTAGAGATCCATGAACGCAGGGTGGGTGACGCTCCCCGAACCCACAGTAGTAACGTCACTGTTCAAACACAAAGGACAACCAAGGGTTAAAATTGACCCAAGAGAGATGAAACTCTGAGTTGGGAAGAGGTAGGGCTTATGGGCCTAAGGGGAGGGCCACAGATTATGCTTCTAAGCTCCCTCAGGCTTTGTCGTTTGACCACCCTCCCTCCCTCTGCCCCAGATGGACTTGACGGCTCATATGTTTTCTCTTCTCTTTATGGTTCTTTTCCTCGGTTACAGGTTATCATCGTTGCTTTGATGCTATGAACGTGTCGGCGGGATGGCAGTGCAGTGCAGCGGGAGTATTCCGGGAGGCGCAGTGGTGGTGAATCACTGAGTCTTCTCCCTTAACCCTGAAGCTCGTTTGATCGCAAAGGAAGACAGCGACGACTCTGGGATTTGTTTTATGGGCGGGCCCTGGTCCAGTGGGCTATGGGGAGAATGTGTCATCTGTCTCTGCAGCGGAATTCAGGCACCAGTGGTAGTGGGTTGTTTGTAGGCCCCCACTTTGTTGTCATTGGTTAAGTGAGTCTTAGCCTATTCGGGCTGTGCTGCAATCTTCCGTCACCATCTGGTAAAGCAGATTTTTATTATTATATATCATTTTTTTGTTCATTATTCTTATGTTTAATACATTTAAGGATGGAACCTTAAGTAGTTTTATGTCACATACCTTGTTTGTCAGTCAGAGATGTAACTATTGACATTAAAATACATGTTCAGATAATCCATGCTCTGTTTCTAATGAGGCCTATCAGAGATTCTTGGCCGCTAAGTGAAAGAGCTATTTAAATCTGGTTAATTGGCATAATTAGATCCGTAATTCATTTATTGACATTTATTAAGTGATCTATTAGTTCAGATGCGGCAATAAACAACT
This sequence comes from Limnodynastes dumerilii, assembly GCA_011038615.1. Taxonomy (NCBI): domain Eukaryota; kingdom Metazoa; phylum Chordata; class Amphibia; order Anura; family Limnodynastidae; genus Limnodynastes; species Limnodynastes dumerilii. Next base: position 55,875 of record WWET01004484.1, on the reverse strand, counting down.
ATATTGCAATGCAAGCAGAGCGTAATCCACTCATACACTTTTTAAAATTTACTAATAACATTAATAACTATTGGCCAGATCCAGACTTAAGGACGTCAGGTCACTTACACACGCAAAGTGCGTAAGTGGTCTGATTTGACTGAAGGGCGCATGCACCCTCCAGATGTTACGCTACTGTTAGAAGAAGAAATGGGCTGTGCTTCCCAGTCCGTCAGCTAAGGTGGGCGGGGGAAGCGTGGTAATTATACAATGTGGGAGGGGTATCCCAAACGCTTTAGATAAGGCAGGCTTATGGCAGTGTAAGCTGCCATAAAGCCCGCATGAGAGAAAGGAGTGACAGGGGGCGTTCATGCCTCTCTCTCTCTGTCGAACGGACAGACCCCTGCACATACGGAAAGCGTGCGGGGGTCTGGATCCGGTCCTATAACTGATAGTCAAATTGGATGTATTTGGCTAATTAAATTATATTGTCACAACCGACCAATCAAATTGTACCTCACACAATTGTCTGATTTATCAGGAGAGGTTTAGCAGAAGTCTTGTAGGAAGGATATATAGTGCACCACTTTTTGCTGATTTCCTAAAACGTACATTTGTAAACATTTCCTCTTCCATTAAACTACTAATTTCAGGAAAGTTTCTCTCTTGGAATCCCCAATTGTTAACTCTTTGAGCAGCCGCCGGCACCAATGCAGAATAATTGCAGCTGGTACAGGATCTCGCCTGTTACGTACAGCAACTTCACAAGTGGTTCCTGGGAAGGCTGATATCATCTACCGCTGACCTTTGTTACTCCTGGCATAATGTCATGGCATTTAAGCCAAGGTTATCGCTGATTACTAAAGAAAAGGCCACTGATTTCACTCATGTTACATTTCATTTACACTTCTTGAGTTGCTCTGATATTATAATCTGTGGTTTATAAAACAATAATATCCACTCAGTGAAGTAATTATGCTCCAATGGCTGCAGACATGACGTAGAATGCAAAGTACCGACTGCTGCTGTGCCAAACACAGGATTTATATGGGGGATTTCCAGTGCTTGTAATACATGTGGAGTATGGCCCGGATTCACACCGCCGGACGTATTGCTCACACGTCCGTATTTTACCGATATTTGCTTCTGCGCATGCGTAGTCATTTTTTTCCGTAATCTACGTGTCGTTTCGTTACGTAGATTGCATATATGCGGTCTTAAAGATGTAAAAAAAATGACTACGCATGCGCAGAAGCAAATATCGTTTAAATACGTATGAGCAATACGTCCGGTGGTGTGAATCCGAGGTGTCTAGACAGGGCACATACTATAATATACCGGTATGTCGTTTATATCAGGGGTTAGGAATAGCGTACCGTATACAGCATATAGTGTCAATTCTGTACCTACAATATACCCCACTTATAATATACAGTATATAGTGTCAATTCTGTACCTACAATATACCCCACTTATAATATACAGTATGTGCCTTTGTCAGACTCACAATAAACCCCACATGTATATAGTGCACCATGTTAAGTCCCCTAATATACCCCACATGCGATATATGTGGGGTATATTATGGATCTGAAGATGGCACACTGTAATAAGTAGGTGTGGTATATATTAGGATTTGAATCTGATTGGTTGCTATAGGCAACATCTCTACTTTTCCATACCCGCAGCTTAGTAAATCTAGCCCGTAGTCTGTGTTTGTCTCACTGTAAGCTCCCATGGGACAGGGACTGATGTGAATGATTATTTAATAGTACTAAAAAGTAAATTATTAGGGGTTTGGTGAATGCACAGCACCAGTCTATCCCCAGCACTCTCACACGTATGCCCTGCTTTGAACGCTGGAAGGAGCTGCTACCATTTTTGGAATTGCGCAGAGACACAGCCTACGTGTCGCAGTGGCGATCCAGGTAACTGGGGAACAGCAATTTTTGCAGTTTTTTTTTGTTTGGGCAACCAGACACCCCCTTTTGTATGTATGTCATTTTTTTGTTGTCTAACAATTGTTACTGTGAAATTTTAGAGATAGAAAAGGCTACGCGGAGAGAATCCTTGTGTGTACTAACTATCTAATCAAAATCAAAAGGCATTTGTGGTTCTCTTTAATAGAAAAATCAATCAGTATCAAGCTCTGGGCTACTTTGGAATGTTAGGAATCACTTTGTGTTCTGTAGACTGACCAGTCGTATCCTGGATTGCCATTAAGCAGTCTCTGTAATAGGGGTCATGTCTGCTAATGAGACAAAGTAACATTGTTAGAATGATCCAGCTCAGACATATATTAAAGTGGGATCATTGTGAGCAAATATGTTGTGGTTTTAGTTTGTTACAACCACAGTTTTCAACAAGCAATCACTGCAGCCAGAACGTATTTACATTGAAGAGAGAAAATGGGAAGCAGTTGCAGGGGAAGTATGTATTTACTTATACATATGGCTTATTTTACCTGAAGCAGACCACAAAGAATTTATAGAGCATTGGTTGGATGCTGATATAAGCACAGCTATAGCATAAAAGGACTTGGGGCCAGATTTACTAAGCTGCAGGTTTGGGAAAAGTGAAGATGTTGCCCATAGCAACCAATCGCATTCTAGCTCTCACTTTCCTATTACATTCTAGAGAATGTCAGCTAGAATCTGATTGGTTGCTATAGGCAACATCTCCACTTTTCCAACTTGCAGCTTAGTAAATCCGGCCCTTGGGGCTGGTAAGTTTTCTCTCTTCAGGAAAGTAAGCAGACTGATATAAATATCTGAGAGGAACATTTGAAGAGCTCATTTTTGTTCTTTGTTCTTTCAAATAAAAATAAAACAGCAGTGAAGTCAATCATATTGTGCACTGAGTCAACAATCGCAAGAGGGCAGCCTGTCCAATTAACATCCCGGAGGTGTTCAGCTGCAGCCAGAAGCCTACACAGAAGGTCTTCAGACAGGGCTCTTGTTGTAGCTTCCTACAGCAGAAGAGGAGCAACCTGCAATGGACATGAGGGGGGCCAACATGGAGTAATAGGTGCCCAAGGGCCAAGTGTTTAATAATTCAATATCTAGTGTGTGGCCAGCTTAACGCCTAATAAATGTCCCACAGAGTCATTCTGCAGGTCCACAGGAAGTTCCACAGGACAGGTCAGACCATATATGATTAACCTGGGAAGGAAACTAAACGGAGAATCTCGGAAAGGTTACAGACCTCCGATACCAGATCCAGAGACCTGTACTGGGGAGGTCACTGCCTTTAAGGATTTCCGCTGCGTGACTCCGACTTTAACATTAAAATGGAAAATGGGGCCGGTTGGATAGTATGTCAGGGGGTACTATTTGCATCCCTCCCCCAGCCCACAGAGAGGGAAGCACTTTTGCTCTGTCAAATTTTGCACCAGGGCGAATTTCTGTATCCAGATCCATCCTGGGAAAGTGGCCACCGCACATGAGCTTAGTGATTGGAAAACATCCCCTTGTAGTCTGCAGTCTGTATCTGGTCCTTTGTTACCATCCTCTGCGATAAAGCAGGGTTGCCAACTCTCCCGGAATATCCAGGAGACTCCAGAAATTCGGCCAGTTCTCCTGGTATCTTGGGAGTACCGGCAAGTCTCCTGCAGAGGGCTTGAGGCTGTGCTTTCATGCAAACCACAGCTTTAAGTCCTGCCCCCCCCCCTATCTGGCAACACTAGGATTACTAGTGTTACTAGGGGCAGGGCGGGGCTTGATGATAAACTTTGTGTCATCTAGCCCCGCCCCCATCCCACATAAAACTAAGAAAAAGGGGCATTGATGGACAGGGGGTGGGGCTTTTGGCACAATTTGCATAATTAGCATTATGAAGACCCGCCCCTTGCAGGCTTCAATGGCTATGAAAAGTCGGCAACAATGTGAAAGAATCATCAATATGTATGAAGCTTTGGGCTACTTTGGAATGTGAGGAATCACCTTGGGTTCTGTAGACCTGATTTCTATATGGAAACGTCTTCACAGGTGCAGTTCCAGGTGTTGTTACTGACACAAGCAGGTGAAATGGTGTTCTGATGGTTGTGGTTTGCTGCCCCAATGGTTTAAATGCCAACAGAGTTAAGTGATCGGCATTCTTCGCTTTAATGGCATTCATTAAAGCGACACCTGTCTGATAGAATATTGTGATGCCGACATTTACTATGTTTGGGATTACATTAATCCTGACCCTAACCCTCTCACGTATGGAGTTCTATACACTCGCGTGTCCAGAACCCTGCCTTAAGTACCTTAAGTTTGGAAAGGAGTGCATATCGCCACCCACTCTCCATCATTTGCGTGCCTGTACTTGTAATGAGTCATAATGAGGATATTCGAAACTGCCGCCGTTATGAATTTCTAATAGGAAAACCACATCTGAAATGATTAGTCCCATACTTTCAGTGGTGTAATAAGGGACGTTAATTGACCCATGACACAGCACAAGGTGCACTTAATAGCTGTAAGAAACTCCATTGCGTTTGACATTATTAGACCATGTACAGCTGGGGATCAGCGACTAACAAAAAGTATAATTACAAACTGATTTGTGTGTTATAAAATGTAAGAACCCTCTAGTGTTTTGCCATGTCTATTAACTAAGAAAGCCCGATCCCTGCCAAAGCAAGCTGCTAATCCTGTTGCGTTAACACCTTTTGATGTTAGTTGGTGATGACGTCATCATAACGTGTCCAGAAAAGACTACAACACAAAAGCTATTAAGACAAAGAGTGCTTTGAATATTTATAAGTTTACTAATTCTAATTTTACATATACACACCAACTTGTTCATTTCTGGGCAATGATTTGATTGCTAAGACAGGATATGATTCAATTATGAAACCATTTTAACAACCAAACATCATATTCACAATTAAGTAAGTGTAGAATCTACGGGCCTGATCCAGACCTATGGCCGCCCAGGGAATTTCCCTGTTTTGAAGGTTGTGCGCATGCCGGCTGTTACGAAAAAGGGGGCTTTCACCCCTTTATGCATGCCATATCTCCGCCGTCTAGGCATGCAAATTAGGGAACGGGGCCCGTTACAAACAGCAATGTGGCCTTAATAGTTAGGGCAGGAATCTGGACACGTAAGTGCACGGGACGCCACGATGACGGCCGTATAGACCTCAGGGCGGCAGTAAGGCGTCCGTAGGTCTGGACCAGGCCCAACTTGCGTATTTTTATGATCATATAAACTGCATATGCCCAGAACCCAGAAATATAAACACGGAAACCATGGTCGACTGCTTTACATACACAGACGTCAGACTTAGAAACCAGGCCATGACTGAACGCTGCTAGGTGTCTGACTGTTGGGTGCCTGGCTGTTGGGGCACCATCCCTCCTCAGTGTCTGCCCCCTGAACCTTGGGTCCTGTCACAGCTGTCCCCTTTGCCCACCCCGATCACCGGGCCTGTCGGCATGTTTACTTTAGAGATTCAGAACATCGAATCGCCATATCACACTGGGCCTGATTCAGATCTCCGTGTCCCTGTTGTGTACAGTTACATGTCCAGGACCCCACCTTATCTTCTCCGCACGGATCTGCGTTTGCACAGAACTTAGCTCCTAACAGAAGGAGTTACAACTTGTAACATCTGGCGTGCGCTTGCGCCCATGCTACTTGTCAGTGGACTTCCGCAAGAGACTAGCGTAAGTCCCCTTAAATACTTAACTCTAAATCAGGCCCATCCTTCTTTTCAATAACCTGTTATATTAAATATCTCACATGACTGTGAATTTTTAATGAAAGGGAAACACAGAATGTCCCATTTTTTATTCAGTTACTCAGAGGGACCAAAAGAGCGTAGTTATTAGGGTTCCAACTCACCCTCATATAGGGCCGTATTCACAGATCCGTTTTCACCTGGAGTTGTGTGTGTATTTTTAGGTACGTTTTAGCGTGGTAACTTTTTACATTAGTTACTTAGAATATAAACATGTAAGTGCACGGACATGTGAACCGCACTTGGGGACATACGCACGGAGGGGTGGGGTTGAAATACGTACCTGAAAAGTTACGTGAAAGAGGGTGGGGGGAGGCATTTGAGGACGCGGTTACATAGAATGGCACGTACGGCATACATATACGCACGTAAAGTTAGAGGTGCTCTATGGAGGCGTAAGTCTACGATTGCACGGCGGTGAGAGGGGAGTGTCATGGGTGTTGGTGGGTGTTGGCTTGCTACGTGCGTGCCTATAATTGCGTACTTTTGAACAAACGCATCTCTGAATACGGCCCATATATACAAAGTGATATTACTTCAATAATTAGTTTGTTCACCCCACCATCAAAACCAGCTTGTTGCAGTTTTGAAACGTATACAGTGAAAGTCAGCATTAAAAACTTGCAGCTTATCCGGAGTTGTCACTGACTCCTTAGGCTTTGGAAACGAGCATTTTCTATTTACTTGGCATCTTGGTAACATGTGGATAAATCTATTTTTGGAGTCGGCTGTATGAATGCAATGCATGCTTGAACAAGACTATAAAGAGGACACATAATGACTGCTCTCTTAAGTAGTTTAAAGTCTGTTTGCAGAAAGAGTCCTTGACTTGCTAAGCAGTAAGTGTTCTGGAACATATCAGCAAATGCTTGAGACTCGACTGCTGCAGTCTGCGAGAAGGGTACATCCCGTCTGCGAGGCATTCCAAGCCATTTCCAGCTGAAGTCATTTCCTCTGCGGAGGCAGCAGACTCAGAGAGATGGAGATGTTCTATATTAAAGAAAATGAAGCCGCATGAAAACTCAAATGTAATTTTAAATTGCATTGACAACACACACACTTAAATCCTTTGTTCATTGTTCAAGGCCACTACCAGAAACTGTGGGGCAAGGGATACGGGCTGCAGAGATTCACCTCCAGTGCGACGTCTCCCGAGATGTCACATATAGATGGAGCGCTGTGGACCTGCAGTTAGGATTCACAATGGCTCGATGCACAGGGAAGTCTTTCCTTCCTGCCAATTAATGTGCAGCCCGGTAAAGCTCCCAAGCAGCAACTATTGCAGTATCCTACCGCCAGTGCCTGCTTCTGGAGAGCTAAGGGGCCTGATCCAGAGCAACGATCGCAAGCGAGCGTACGACGAGCGTATGCGAAAATTCGGCAAAAAATTCGCAACGCGCATGCCCAGTATGACAGCTTCCGGTCGCCCGAGCGTCATGAGCGAATAGCGGGCGTATTGTTAGCGTATTTTTCGCTCGCGGGGCGTACTTTCTTTACGATGGTCGGCTGGGCGCCCGTTTTACTACAGGGAGGCGGGGATAGCCATTTAAATTGTACAGTATGGGCGTGCTAAGCCCGTACGCTCAGCGTATTTTCTGCGAATTTTCGTACGGCCGACGGGCGTACCCAGTGTAGGGTATAGGCGTCGTATGCAGGGACTTTACTATGGGAGTGTTAGGGGCGTGTATGTTGATACGCCCGAGCGAACGTTCGCATTCGCCCGTCGTGCGAATTTTCGTAGCGCTGGATCAGGCCCAAGGTGAGTATCAGCAGACCCGCCACCCCTCTCTCCAGGCCCGAGACAAAAGTCCTTGCAGTCGTCCTCCTGATACCGGCTCTGCCATTAGTAACGGGAGGCCGTATTCATACCTAAGAGTGAGTAAGGTGCAAACAGATCCGCACCTAAATCACCCGTCCTGCCCCTAATCCGCCCCCTGTTTATAGGTACCTTATGGCACTTATGCCTCTCCCCACCTCACCCCGCCCTCTCCGGCTAATCTAAATCCCTGACCCCTCCCACTTCTACCTAAACACTCCCCAAGCCGGCATTACGCCACCTCTTTATGCTTAAGCTACTCCGTGTGGTCTTTAAAGTCATTTTACAAATCTCCGGACCTAAGAAGCAGAAGCTCCTTAGATGTGATTACGGCCCGGTGACAATAACAAATTGGACAATGATTCATCTGCTATACGCTGGTTTATTAGATGATATACATTATAAAAATGTAAAAAATATAATAATAATAACAATTATTATTATTATATTTAATAATAATAATGGACCGGATTCAGAAATGCGTGTGTCTAAAGTACGCAAATATACGCAAGCACGTAACAAGGCAACACCCATGACACTCACCGCGGCTGGACAGGTTTTCGGTGACTTCCGCCTCCATAGGGCACCCTTAACTCTACAGGCTGGATCCAGACTCCAGTAAGTGCTTGAACTTAGTTACTCCTGGGCTAAACCATGTTGATTTCAGGGGGAGTCAAGTTAATTGTATTCTTTGCATGCAGGGATATATCTTTGAATTGCTTACTGCACACAGATACTGACCAGCTTTACTATCACACTGTTATTTAGACTTGGGATAGGAAACATCACCTCTCAACTCTAATACTGTTTGCAACAGATGAAATATGACTCCCCTGCAATTAACATGGTTTAGCCCAGGAGTAACTAAGTTCAAGCACTTAATGAAGTCTGGATCCAGCCCTACGTGTGTACTTACGTGTGTATTTTACTTACATGCGTATCTATCCGCACCCTCAAATGCCCATTTAAATGCCCCCCCCCCGCCCACTTTCACATAACTGCTAACGTACGGAAAACAACCCCGCTCCACCGTACGTATGTCCCTAAGTGAGATTCACAAGTCCGTGCCTAAAGTACTTATGTGCGTAAATACTACGTAATTTGGGTGGAAAAAGTTACTACGCATGCGCTGTTAATCCGCTCCTAAAAATACGCACGCAATCCCTCGCAAAAACGTATCTGTGAATATGGCTCAATAATAGTAATAATAATCAAATATAACAACAACATTTTTGGACGTGTTTTGAGATTGCAGGTACTGCATTGCTTGATGGGCGTTCAATGTATATTTTCTTTCAGTAATTGCAATCAATAGAATATACAGTAATATCATATCTTTTAATGGTAACATGTTTGGGGGAACATTTGTGAATTTCCACTGTGCTTTTCTAGGGTTACAAACACTGGCCATCCTGACTGGGGTTTTTTATTGCTATTTTATATCATCTAAGAAGCATTTTGGAGAGTGAAAGTGTATATGAAGTATGATGGGCTCTCTTAATTTGTCTGCAAGGCATTAGGGAAATGAGTACAATCAATGGAATGATGAGTCCACAGGGTATAGTCTGTATATTGTGACAATTTGTACAGAGTAGGATTGCATAAGTTTAAAGGAAGTTCATCATGGGGAACAATGGTTTGACTTGGTGTCAGCTTCCTGAACAGACATAATTAGAGGCATTAGATGCATGGGTGAGATGTGTGAAATTCTCACTGCTTGCCCATTATGGGAACCAAGATCTTCAGATGTTTATTTTTATGTATAATTAATTAGTAAAACAGATAAGTGAACTAAACTTTTCCCATCTGAACCATCTCCTCTAGATGCTAGATTTGTACTTGTTCCATTATTTATAGTTAAGGGTTTTATTTAAAAAGAGAGATAGCAGAAATATGTATGAATAATAGGAAATCAGTGGTTTCAGCTTCTTCAAATTCCACCGTGTCCATCATGTGTAATATAACCATAACTTGGAGACAGCGGTGTTGTGAATTTCAACATTATCTTAGTTTAGCTCTTTTCCACTGTACACCAATAGTCTTATTGTATGTCATAGGACTTATCTTCCTCTATCATTTCTTGGCTTGCTCCTTTCTCAGTGGTGTCTCCATCTTCAGGCGTGAATAAGCCACAGATGAGTTCGGGGGTGGGACTATCATTGGTGCAACAGGTGCAATGGCACCGGAGCACATGCTGATACAAGGGTCCACAGCCGTCATCACCGAAACGCCAAAGCTCCCCATCGGATTACCTGGGCTATCATCAGGGCCAAAGCATATTTTTTGCATCTGGGCCCACAACTTGCTAGTTCCGCCCCTGGATGAGTTCCTTTGTTCTCCAACTGAAATCAAATTCTGGAGGTATACTTGCTAAGCAATGAACCGGTGTGCTAAGAGTTCAGGAAGAAGGTGGACACAGGGGAAGATTTTCCTATGTGAGAGAGTTTATAATATAAAAGTAAAAGGCAAAAAAACTGGATGTCATAGAAATAGTTGAGTCAATATGAGAGAGGCAATAGGTTTGCAAATGTTTTTAAAGATAGCTTTGCAGAGCTGCCTTAGGTATGAAGAGCAACACAAGAGAAGTCTTGGAGGGTGGGAGAGAAGAGTTTGCAATGAGTAGAAAAGCAGAGGTCACTGGCAGAATTAGTGGGCAGGAATAAGTTTGAAGAGATATGAGGTTAATCTGACAAAAAGAGAGAGGTAAAGCAATGGGAAAGAAGAATATGATAGGCAAAAGTATAGTAGGAAGAGACTGAAGAAGTAAGGATATAGAGCCGGCCTGGCCAACCCGTGGCTCTCCAGGTGTTGTGAAGGTACAAGTCCCAGCGTAATTTGACTGCATGGCCATGGCTGCAGTTGCAGTCCCCGGTACAATGGGCTGCTTTTAGAAATAGAGACAGCTGAAAGTTTCTTTTTGACTGTCTCTATTTCGAATAGGCAGCCTTTTTAGAATTTTTTTAATGAGTGGGTGAATATGCCAATCGCCATACTCACCAATTCATTTTAACAGAACCCGCTGCGGCATCTGCAGACAGCTCTGGAGAGGTAAATAACCTCTCTGGGAACTTTTAGTGTTTGGGGGAGTTAGGGTTAGGCTCTTAGGAAGGAATGGTTAGGGTTAGGGCCATAGAAGGGGAAGGTTAGGGTCAGGCTGCAGGGAGGGGGGTTCTTAGGGTTGGGCTATAGAGAAGGGAGGGTTAGGGTCAGGCTTAGGGGAAGGGAGGGCTAAGGTCAGGCTGTGGGGAAGGGAGGGTTAGGGTTATGGTAATGAAAGGGAGGGGTTAGGGTTACAATTAGGGAAAGGGTTGGGGTAGTGATTTTCACCTATCGGAGCACAGTGTTCGGTGCTCTGGGGATCAATTGCTATGCCTCATCGAGGCATAAGCAATCGATATCCCAGACAGTTTGAAAATAGCTGGGAGAGAACGGCCCTATCGAAATAGGGCCAATCTTGCCGGGGACCCACACTCCCATAGCTGATACCTGACAAAGCATACTGGGACTCGTAGTTTCAGCACTTGGCCAGGTCTGATGCAGAGTGAGAGGTTGCAGTAATCAAGGTGAGAGATGACCAACAAATGAATGAGCTTATGAGATAAGTGCAGGATGTGAAAGGTCCTATCTCCTTTGTAATAATATATTTAACTGTAAACATTTGCAAAAAAGTTGCTGTATTATAAAGCACGATTTTTGTTCAGTCTTCCTGCTAAGCCAAACACTGTCAGAAACCTTGAAATACCTGCACTGGCAAAATGTGTAGCTGAGAGAGTTGCACAGAGGTGCATGGTGTGTGTCAGAACTAAATGTGTTTTTTTTTTGTCTTCTGCTCCCGGATAGTGTCGTGCCAGGTTTACACACTGTGTGAATGATTGCCACTGGGGATTTGCCCAAGAGCTGACAAGATCCAGAGATAGCTAAGGTTCCTTTGGCTTGTGCCAAAATGTCATGAGAAAACATCTTTATAGCAAAATAACCCTCAGTTTGCCAAATGACCTGGCTGAATGCTAAGGCGTCTGGAGAGTCTTCTGCTCAAAAATTCAAAGGACAGGATCCCTAAATAAACTTTTTCCCAAAAACAATCTTCATTGCGAGAGTAGCCAACACATCAATGCTGAACCAGCTCCGAGCACACCACTAGCTGTATTCCTAAAACACAGATCTCCTATCAAAATAATATCTAGCAACCCAACTGCTTTCATTCTACAATAACAGTGTTTATTTTGGACACATTTTACATATTTGAACACAGCTGCCTAAGTTAATCAATTATTTTATTTGTCATTTCCAAAGAAATATATATTAATCTTCAGACTTTGTCTGGGTGGTCTCGTGGTATGTGAACACACATTTCCGTCTCCTGAAAAGACCCTTTTATGTTAGCTGAAGTGCAGCCATTGGTCGATGGAAGCCGAAGAAAGGTCTATGCTGGAAAAGTAACATAACCAGGGAGTTGATAGAAGGGACGAATCTCTTGGGATCAGCAAGTAAAGAATTTAAAATACTTTTCTCTCCTTGCTTTTCCCGTTCAAACATCGTTACCAACATGCAGGGAGGTGGATGGGGGAATGAATGGAGAATGATGTTGTAGATGATGTGATCATCATGACTGTAGAAAGATAAGTGGTAGTGTTGACTGATTGCAGGTTATTATATACTCTTAATCTCTATGCACTCTGTGTGTTTTTTTGTATGCTGAACGGTTTTCACAGTCTATTCTCATGGGTGTAGTAAGTTACACCAGTGGTCTGAATGCCAACATTTAACTTTTGGCACTAAAAAGCCATCATGGTTAACAGACCAGCATTGTTCTACCTGACAGGGTCAATAACGCAACACCTATTACATAGAATATTGTAATGCCGGCACTTCACATTGCGAGGATCCTAACCCTAATGACTATTCACTTACTTTGATGCAGGAACAGCGGTGGTCATAGGGGAGAGAGAAAGCAAAAGAAGCGAGAGAAGAAGCAAAGCAGCAGATAGGGAAGATTGGGGGGAAAGACAGGAGTAGCAGGGAGGACAAGGAGCGGAGGCCAGACCTGGTAGCAATGGGGATAGACCAGAGGAGAGAGCCAGAAGCAGCATGGACAGTGCAAAGGATAGAACCTGAAGCAGCAGGGAGAGAGTTCTGTCCTTGGCCCACTCCTCTTCTCCCTATACACCTCCTTGCTGGGTAACCTCATCAGCACCTTTGGTTTCAACTTCCACCTCTACGCTGATGACACTCAAATTTACCTCTCCTCCCCTGACCTCAACCCCTCTCCTCTAAGATTTCTAAGTGCCTTGCGTCCCTATCCACATGGATGGCCAAATGCTTCCTCAAGCTTCCTCAACTCTCCAGGACCATAACCTCTGGTGATACCTTTGTCTTCTCCTCCCCTCAAGTTCGCTGCCTCAGTGTCATCATTGACTCCTCGCATTCCTTTATACCTCTCTCATGTGCACTCTCTCATTCTTGCCTTTTCAGCCTATGGAACATTGCACGCATCCATCTCTTCCTCACCAATGAAGCTACCAAAACCCTAATCTATGCTCAGTCTATTCATATCATGTCTCAACTACTGTAACCTCCTCCTTGTTGGTCTTCTGCTTACCGTCTTGCCCCCCTTCAATCTATACTCAATGCTGCTTCCTGGCACATCTTCCTCTCACACCGCTCTACCTCAGCCTTTTCTTTATGTCAAACCCTCCACTGGCTTCCTGTCCACTTCAGACCTCACTTTTAACTCCTTACCCACACTTTTAAAGCCATCTCCTTATCCATTGCTCCCTACCTCTCTTCCCTCATCTCCATGCACACCCTATCCAGCCCTCTCCATTCTGCCAATCATCGCTGGCTGACCTCCCTACTGATCACCACATCTCATACCCTTGTTCAGGACTTCTCCCATGCTGCATCACTGTACTGGAACGATCTCCCTTATTCAGTCAGACTTTTCCCCACATTGCAGATCTTCAAGCCTACACCTCCTCCACTTAACACTCTCACTGCATTCTACATCTATCCATTCTTCTTCTTCCTTCCTCCTTTCCTTCACTCACACCAGCAGTCCACTTCCTTCCCCCTCCTTATGTTTTTTGTAAGTTCATCCCTCCCACTTAGTGTGTTAGCTCATGTGAGCAGGGCCCTCCATCCTAGTGTTGTTCCCTCCTCCACCCCCCCCCTCACTTCGGACCCTTTTTCAACCTCTCACTGCGCTCTATCCCCTCCTCTCTGATCTGCCAAACTTGATACATCGCATTTTGCCTTGCTGACTGTGCTTGCTTCACCTTATTGTATTTTTATAATAATAATTTTGTTTATAATAAAAGTAATAAAAAGTCAGGAGCATAAGCTGAAAGTTAAAGTATTATTATTATTATTTTTACTATTGATGATAGTTGGTGTTATGAACAGATACTAGAGATGTTCACTGACGCCCGTGTTTTGGTTTTGGTTTTGGTTTTGGATCTGTATTAACTTTGTGTTTTGGTTTTGGTTTTGGTTTTGCCAAAACTGTCACCACGTGTTTTGGTTTTGGTTTTGGTTTTGGGTCTGTATTTTTTT
>WWET01004484.1:29034-40664 GCA_011038615.1 Limnodynastes dumerilii | reverse complement strand
GCGTGCTCTCCAACATTCGGAAGGTGGATCCGTTCCCAGGACCCTAACTTGAGGTTTTCTTGTGGAATACTGAATTGTATGTGAAGGCTTAGCCAAGCCCTTATTGTATAAATTAAATACCAATGCCTACCCACCATGCATATCTCATACATATGATGAGTGGGCCCACCTCCCGTGCAGAAAATGAACTCCTCACGGAACACTGCATCATGCTGCTGTGTTCCGTACAGAGTTTCTATGTAGTGCTCTTGCACAGTGCATCATTTCTTTGTCAAGTCTGGATCTGGTCCTTTGTTTTTAAGCAATGACCCGATCTACTTTTAATCAACAACTGTATGTCAGTTGGACAACATGTAGATGACATAGCTCCTTGGAGGTGACCTTGACTTTCACTCATCTTTAATCCTCCCTGATCCTTATGGAGCCTGATATTGTGCATCAGAAGATTTTAATAGAACGCACAAAGTATTTTTGTATGCTGCTATGTCACTATGATCATTCAAATTAGTCTTCTGTGTCAAGTGTACTATCTACCACACCAGTTAGTTGTGAAATGCTACACAACTCTTCCTTGTATTATATTACTTGTGGTTTCAATAGATGATATTATCAGGTAACATGGCCGTATTGTCATTGTCCTGCTGATGATAAAAGACCGGGGTCCGGATTCACAGTTCTGTGAATGCACTCCGCGGGGGGATGCGGCGCATCCAGGCGCCATGCTGGATAGGCACCACCGATCATCCCCCTGCTTCCCAGAGCAAACATTTAGCCAGATCTGTGACAACTGTGAGAGCCTGCGCTGGTCCTCAATACAGCGGCGCCACCTGTGCTGTAGGTTGATGCTAGATCCAAGTAGGCTAACGGACCTCTGCTGATGTCTAGCCCATGTGACCAGTCACCTGATCAGAGGGAGGATTCAGTGTTTCCTCCATTTTCCTGTCTTGGGAACAGCAGTGTGATTATAATATTTATAAAAGAGGAGGGCGCAAATTAATTTTTTGCAGGGGGGCGCCAGACATGCTATCACCGGCCCTGGCTAATATACATGCATAGTAGCTCAATTCTTAAAACGACGTACGTAAGACAAAAACTACGGAACTTTGAATCCGGACCCAGATCATTAAGAAAGACAGTCGGCTTACGTATGCTACATACTCAAGTCTTCTGTGAATTGGTACTGTGCATTTTTCCCTATAAATGTTCCCGGGGCTAGGGCCACCATCAGGGGGTGATGTCCCGGGCCCGGAGCTGATGGGGGCCCGCCAATGCTTACCTAGCTCTGCAGCAGCTGGTATCAGCTGTATCCTACCCCCCGAGGCTTGTTGCTCAGAATTGCTCAGTAGTGGGCCAAGAGCTTCCCTGTGCACTGGCCCGCTGTTAAAGCAGGTCACCAATGACGTCACATGGGGGCAGGGCCCCGCGGCTGTGTCCTCCAGTTAATCTGGCGCTACTTTTTTTTGTGCTGCGCATGCATAAAATGCTGTTGTTCCAAAACAGATTCTGACCCATTCAGAGTTTAGAGGAATGTCACTTCTGACAGAGGGGCGGAGTTACTTTCCAAAAGTGGGCGTTCTCTCTTAGCCCGTTCACTTTATAGGCGTTCCCTCTTAATGGCCCAGATCCAGACCTACGTTTCCATTACGTTTCATCGCGTAGTGTATTTACGGTAGCGTATTTTCTATGCACTCTCCTCGGCACTCCCCTCGCTTTTCACAGCGTAAGTACTAATGTAAGTAAAGGCTACACGTACGCAACTGCCTGAGCGCGCCCATACTGTACAATTTAAATGCCTCACCCCGCCTCCGAAGCATAATTCCGGGTGTCGTATGGATGTCACGCCCCTTTGTTCATAGTTACGCTGTTGATACTAAGCTGGTATGTACGTTCAGATTTACATGGCGTAACATCTGTCGCGCACATGCGCAGTACATACAAAACAGCATTTATACGTCACCAGCTAGCGTACGTAGCTCAGGATCTACCCCAATGTGTTTCGATCCAGATCCAGAGTCTGGCTCTTGGAAATCCATCAAACACAGCAGCCTAATTCTGTTCCACTGTTATTAAACCTTGGCTTCACAATGAATATTTTTATCACATTTTTTTATTCAGATCGTGCTTTGGGAATACACAGGGTTAATGCACAGATACGTCTGCTCAATAACTTACTCCAGAATGGGCTATTTATTAATCATTATATGACATGCTGCTCTTGGGATATGTCCTGTATTAAAAAGGAAGCTTCCACCTGTTTGGAAAATACATCCTCCGGTAGAAAGACCACGTTGTCTGGATACATTTAGATAGAGCCCTATGGGATGTTACAGACTATCCCAGCTCTTCGTGGTCATCTCTAATAGTTTTACCACTGTACAACTTAAACTCTGCTCGAAATCAGAAATGACTGCGGCTTATCTTGAGCATTACCTGCTCCATGCTCTGAGGGTTCTGCACCACCATTAACACCTTCATTCCTGCAGACGGAGAGCACTTAAATCAGCAACATATGGAAGAGCCAGACCAGCATAGGCTGCCTCTTGACTCTTGGAGGCTTTACACAGAGAGACGGGATGGCAAGGCTCCAGCTACTCACTCCTTCCATCAGGCAGTTTCAATCAGTCTGGAGGAAGACAATATGTTCTTAGCATTACAGCATCTGGACTAACTCAGCCAGAGAGGAAGCAGAGGAAAAACCCTTAACCCCTTCCTACTTATCCATAATAAATGGAAAACCTTCCCAATAGCATATTTCTTGGAATCTTATCAGCAGAATATATCTGGAACTGTTCCCCAATGCATGCTGACTCAATGGTTGTTACGCTGTAGTAAAAGGCAAACAAAAGTGTAAGTGGATTTAGTATCTGTTTATTCAGGGGCGTAATTGAAAAGTCTGGATGCTATAATGGAGCTGTGATCGTGTCCTATATATAGTCATAATCAATTGCAGTGTAGAGGATTCCGGAAAGAATTTGCAAGAATTCCTGCTTGTGTCCCATAGAGAGGCAGCGTTATTCTCCTACCATGATAGATGGCCATTGGCCAGGGCCGGATTGAGGGCCATATGGGCCTGGGGCCCACACTATATAGTATGCTTTGGAGGAGGATGTCAGTTGCTGACTTATGCACTGCAGTGGGAGGCTTGGAGATGTGCAGTGTATGGGGGCCTATTTTCAGATGGAGGCCTGGGACTGTAGCCCTATTAGCCCATTGTTAATCTGACCCTGCAATTAGAGAGCTTTGTACCACTTCTGCAGCTGCATATTTTGCATTTTCAAAACTCATGCACCTGTTGCATTTACCTATAAATTGATTGAGCAACTTCCATTTTGTGTTTGTACTGTCTGGGAGCAGCAGCTGAGAGGGGGTGTTGTTCCACAGCAGCTATTTTAGAGGTTTTCTTGCATTTAAATCTACAAAATAGGTCCATGTTTATTAATACAACACTATATAGATCAGGGTTGCCGACTTTTGCCAGCTTCCCTCCGGGAGATCCTGGAGGGAAGCTAGCAATGCATGCAGGGGGCAGGGCTTAATGACACGATTTACGCAAATTGTGCCATTAAGCCCCACCCCCTTAGCCAGTTGCGTCACTAAGCCCCACCTCATACTTAGCCGGTTTTAGCTTAAATAGGCATCGGGACGGGGCTTGATGGCGCAAATTGTGTCATCAAGTCACTCCCTGGCCCTAGCAACACTTGTATACTAGCGTTGCTAGGCAGGGGGCCAGGACTTGAGGCTGTGATTGCGTGCGTAAGTGACCTGCCGTTATTAAATCTGCATATGGTCCATGGTTATCACAATCTTTAAACCAGTAAAGTAGTTATCAATATCTGTAATCCAATATCTCTGTTATCTGCCCATACGACTATAGTTCTTTCCCCCTATAGAAAGGTACACACTAAATATTACTCCTGTGTGAGTATCCTTTGGGGTGGTTTTAATCCATGCATAATGGAATTCACATCTAATAAAAAAAATGTTTATTCCATAGAGCATGTAAAAACAGAAAATTTTACTTTTTAAAAAATGTATAAGAATTCAGGTGCAAATATTTCCATGAAACTATAAGAAAATTGTTTCAATATAAGCAACAGTCCTTTGTGAAAGTGTCTTTTTCTTCATTTGATCCATCTATGGGGTCTCCTACCAGTTCCTGAAGCTAAATTGATAATAGGCAGCAAGATAACGATGATTCCGGATCCCGTCACAAGCATGCACTGTTCGGGAACACACAGCAGAACAAGCCCTGGACAATACGACGTTTCTTGCCAACCAACGCGTTTCTACTGGTTAAATCTTTTTCAAGACATATCTTTAGACTTGGACTAGGAAAATTTCTCTCTCAACTCTAATACTATTTACAACCAATCAAATTTGCCTCCCTGCAATTCAACATGGTTTTTCCCAGGTGTAAATTTCTACCTATTTTCCTCTTATTTTCAAACTCTGTTCCACAATGAGTGTGAGCTGGTGCTGTGATATTAGTCAGCAATAAAACACATCAACATGAAACTCATTGGCAAGCTGTGCCCAAGGAATGACTGGGTTGGGTCGTAGTGAGGCATATACATCCATTGGCGAGTTCTATGTTGCGTTGCGCAAACTTGGGGTGGGTCATTTGGCAAACTATATAGTAAACTAA
The DNA here is from genome assembly GCA_011038615.1 of Limnodynastes dumerilii. Taxonomy (NCBI): domain Eukaryota; kingdom Metazoa; phylum Chordata; class Amphibia; order Anura; family Limnodynastidae; genus Limnodynastes; species Limnodynastes dumerilii. Next base: position 36,019 of record WWET01004484.1, on the reverse strand, counting down.
TTGGCTTCTAGTCCCCTTGGCAAAGATAAGTATGCCAGTCACCTGTGCCTACTGCTTATATAAAAGATGATGGCAAAGGACCAAATCCTGAATACGGAATGGACTTTCATGCATACAATCTTATATTCCATGCGTGCGAGGGAAGTGCAAGGACAAATTCTAGCCCCTACCTTAAATCTTAGGAAGTCATTGCTGCATTCCGATGTGTAACGGGCCTCTGTACATATGCACAGGGTACTTGTGCACTGGCCATCTGTATGTACCTTGTTGAATATTCATGGCCGCCCTAGGTAGTGGAGAGTCCAGGGGCAAAATCATTCTCAGAGGACCCCCCACTTTCTCCATCCGGCGCACGCACAATTCGGTCGGCGGTCATGCGGATAACAGTTGTCTGTGAGTATGGACAGCAGTTCCGCCTGCCTACCCCCACTAATCCCTGGCAGCATCATACTCAGAATAATGTACTGTGTCAGACAGAGGACGCTGCTCTGTATCTGAAGCTGGCAGAGGGGCCCCAGATCACAGGGGCAGGGCTCAGGGGCCTCGGTTTTAAGGCCTGACAATATCATTACGTCAGCAAATTTGTACCTTTGAAATAATGTGCAGCAAAGTTTGCTGTGAAGCCCTTAATGATGTAAGTGTTTTGTAACTGTGAAATGGTTTGCAAATAAGACCAATTTGACACAGGCTTAAGATCAGTTCAGGGAATAATATGAATCAGGAAGTCTCTAAGCTTCAGACTTATTTGCTTCCAGGAGTACTGATTACCAGTCATGTAACCAAACCCATATATACAGGAATAAGTTTACAACCCAAATCCCAATGGGCCATATATGTAAGAAAAACATCCTCTATGTGCATTGAAAACAATATGCCAGAAGATTAATCTCAGTGTTACATGGACTATGACCTCTGTATAATGAACATGGTTCAAAAATACAAGGTTTAATGTCTTGTAATAATGAAGCTGTGGCTGCAAATCTCAGAGAGAAGAAACTCTGCAGATATTACGTGTTCATGGCGAAAACAAAGTGTTTACCTAGACTTGTAGAGCAATGCAAAAACTTCAGAGCAGCACATTTTCATAAGTACGTACAAACCGAGCGGTATGATTTGCACCCGCTACAGAGAGAGGCTGGCAGCCAAGATACCACATTCATATACGAGGCCGATGGATAAAACATAGAAAGTGACAGCAGATGAGAAACACTTGGCCCATCCAGTCTGCCCACTTGTTCCCGTCACTGTTATGTCTCCGTACCAATAACAGAAGGTAGGTTTTTTCATACTAACCCTAATCATCCCCTCCCCTAAACTTTACCATACTCGTTCCGCAGCCTAACCTTAACACTCCCACTTCACAGCCTAACCTATCCATCCCTGTCCCACAGCCTAGCCCTAACCCCCCTCTCTCCACAGCCTAACCTTAACCATCCCTGGGAACAGGTACATTGTCGAAATAAGAACATTTGACTTTGTACCCATTCCAAATATTCTTTATGAAAAACCTGTTGGCACCGATACATCTGCGATTAAGCTGTCGGCTGTATCTGTGTCGAAAATGGGAGCCCCCTCCCACACTGTACAATTTAAATGCTTCCCCCCGCCCGCAAAGTTCCGTCCGATTGTTGCTACGCCAGGGTTACTATAGTAACCCTAGCATAACATTTGGAGGGCACATGCGCCCTCCAGTGAAGGCAGGTCACTTACTCACAATGCATGTGTAAGTGACCTGCGTTATTAAATCTGAATCCGGTCCGTGATGCTGAATTTCCCAACATTAGTATTATGTTTGAAGAAATTCTAAGTCGTGGGTCAGAAACAAGGGAGTGTCAGCCCTCTGTACGTAGACATGACCTGCGACTGGTGTAAATGTTTTGCCATAAACAGTGCGTGTTCAGATCTAGATCGGGTGCGCTTGCCTTGGACACGCCCTCACTGTACATTGACCACATTCCTCATCCACTTCCCTACCGATGGTGGCTTTCAAAATGCAACCCCCATAGCTCACATTGCATTAGGGTCTGAATGGGGCGTGATTGCATTCACTTCCTTTTTAAGCGTGCGCAGGGAGATAACTCATGTTTAGATACGCATCGTGAGCTGGTGTATGCGCACCTCGGGATCGCGCCCACTGTATGGATGAATCGGAAGCTATTGGTCTACTCAGTCACAGTCCTCCCAACAAAAATGACCTATAGAAAATCATCATACTCATCCATTGTAATCATAATCATTTCCAGCTTTATTTCATCATTACCCTAAACAGTTAAATTAAAATAACATTTATACATATTCTTAATAATTATAATTTAATGAATACATTTACCAGTTTAGGCAAGTGATACCATTCTAAGTCATTATAAACTACCCCAGGTATCAATGGTCTTTCAAACAGGGGTGGAAAGTGACAGACTCAGACCCCATAGCAAGGAGGTGGGGCCGAGTCTGGATGGGCGCCACTGGGTGGAGCCAAGTGGTGTGGGGGCAAGACTGAGTGGGCCTGACTGCATGAAAGAAGCCGTTATTGGTTGACAGCTTTAAACAGCGCTAGGCGCTCGATGTATGAGTGCTGAGGGCTGGCCCGTTGTGTGACTTTATAGCACCTTCCCTTATGTATCAATCCCTAATATCCTATAGAGTGTAAGTCTGTGGCAGGGCCTCTTACCCACCCAGTCTGTCTGTTACCACCCAGTCCTGTTATAATGATTGTTAAAAATTTAAAGCGCTACGTAATCTGATAATGATTGTTAAAATTGTAAAGCGCTACGTAATCTGATGGCGCTATATAAAAACCTGTTAATAAATAACAAATTTATAAATACATAGGGGTAGATCCAGAACTACGTGTGCTATACACTCCCCTCGGCACACCCCTTGAATGTACGTATTTCACCGAGTTCTGCTTCCCAAACCCTACCTTAACTTTTTTTCGCGTAACAGCGTACGTCCGCCGCTTAGCACGCCCATACTGTACACTTTAAATACAAACCTCCACCTACTTCACATAAATCGAACGTATTGTTGACTCATGTAAAATTGGCACGCCCACACGTAAGTATTTAAGTGACAAATAGGTGAATGGCCCATACGTTCACAATTATGCTACGCTAATGAGCGTAGTTTCTATGGTGTGCATGCGCAGTACGTAGAAATAGGCGATTTTACGTCTCCGCCTCACGCAAATTCACGCCGATGCGTTGTTCTGGATTAGGCCCATTGTTAGCATACATGGAGTGCCAAGCACTATATTACGCGGTAAACCTCTGACATCTTGCTTACAGTGCAGGAGGAGCGGCTGCTATGGGCCCACCTCTCCTTGGGGCCCTGTAGCAGCTGCACCCCCTATATTTACGCGTCTTCTGTTAGATAAAACAATACTTATACACCGATAGATTTGTTTGGATTACTGCAAAATAAAGACTGGCTGTTTATTGAGGATTCCACTACTATTAGTACATTATAATGCAAAGCATTAAAAAACGCGTACATACTATAAATATAACCACACAATAAATTGTTACGAGAACGGTTACCATGGCGTGGAATCTAACTATTGGGTGGTGTTTGCCAGAGCCCCTGATAGTGGGGATGGACTGGAGCTGCGCCCCAACAGCAGGTCACGCCCCCTGAATCAAACTCGTATAGTGAGAGGGAGATAGAACTGAAACAGGGCTAAGAGACTACAAAGGCACAAAGATCAGGCCCAGACCAGCAATGACTAGGAATACAGATAAGTGCAGGTGGAGTGGCACAGAACCAGTACAGGACTGGAATACAGATAATTGCAGGTGGAGTGCCACAGAACCAGTACAGGACTGGAATACAGATAAATGCAGGTGGAGTGGCACAGAACCACTACAGGACTGGAATACAGATAAGTAAGACTGGATATAGTTTGTGCAGGTAGAATAAGCACAGAGTCTGTGAGCACAGAAGTATACAAGAGGTGCAGGTGGAAATAGCACAGCAGTTAACCAGTTTAGGACTGAGGTATGCAAGAGGTGCAGATGGAATAAACACAGTGGTTAACCAGTTCAGGACTGGAGTATACAATAGGTGCAGGTGGAAAGAGCACATGTACCAGCACAAGGCTGGATATAAACTGACAGTACAAACACAGAGACACGGGCTAACACACAACACACGGCAGGTAACTTCACTCACACCAGGAGCAATGATCAAGGCAAGGCAGGAATCCAAGGGAGACACGACAGAGAAACAAAGGGCACTCAGAATCAGAGTTTAGGACAGAATTCCAATAGGCACACAGACAGGACCATAAGACACATACACAAGCTGAAGCTATGACTGGCCAGGAAGTGATCAGGTGTCAGGTATTTAAGGGGAGAGGCACATCCCCATTGGCTGCTGATTGCACACAGCCAAATACCCAGGCTAGGGAATCCCAGCTGCAGGATCCCCTAGGATCCCTAGAAAGGAGGAATGCTGCAGGGAAAACCAGGACCGGAATTCCTTGTTACAGCACAAAGACACAATTACACACTGCTGCCATATGCAGTGTGTAACATAAATTAGCCATGGTCTGTATGGCAGGGTTGCAAAATTAGAAGCCTCTACTGGTAAAGAGCTATGCACAAAAGTACTTGAATATTCTGATACCAGCAAGATGTTGCATGGCCAGATGAGACCAAGAAAGGGCTTTTTGATCTCAACCTAAAATGGGCAAGTGGAAAAGTCATCAGTTAAGGCCCTATTTACTAAATGAAGGTAAGATTGATTCTCTGAATAAAAGCCCATTTTAACGTGAAAGCAGCTGATATTGTCTGAAGTCGAAGTTAACTACATTTACTGAGCTATGATCTCAGAGAAGGTGCATGTAGTGTGGGAGGCAGACACAGACTGGGATTAACTTTCCCCACGGGAAGAGAACATGCCCAGGACCAGCATGGTCAGCTGACAGGTTAGTGACACCAGCATTATGAAGGGGTACCATGATGAATATACAGCTGTTGACATAAATGCTGACTTTTCTGTTTTAATACTTATTAATCCATGATACAGCTGATCTTATGGTGTCATCTGTATCATTGTCAGTGTTGAAGCTGTTGACGTGGTGAGTGACTATGAATGAAAAGATGAAAGCTAGTAGTGACATATCCAAACAGTAATTACAGGAATAGGTGGCTGTACAAACTATTAAATCTGGTGACTGATCACTTTTCTAACCCCGTTATTATAGTTTTTCATTTTATATTAGTTTTCTTAAATGATGCCTTTTTTACAGTTCTGTAAATGTTTAGAGTTGAAAGCGCAGTGCTTCTTTTGTAAGAAAAAAAGGTGCCGGAACGCACATCAACTCACGCCCGACAACACAACCAATCACAAGCTGAGCAGCGCCACACAAGCAGCCCGCATGCACCGTTTTAATGATTTTGCCGCCAAAACTTTTAAAACTTTTAAAACTTGGAAAATCCATCGAAAAAAGGCGCCGGAACTCCGTTCTGGTGCGTTCCATGACAAAAAAAGCACAGTGAAAGTGTATATAAAGCTGGAAATAGATTTTCCATGGTATAGTGTGATAAAAGGCCAGGATTTTGGCAGTGGATGATGATATTCTATAGACTTTCTCCCAGTTACAGTTGACATAAAGCCACACTACTTGAGAAACTGAACTAGGGGCTAGATTTACTAAACTGTGGAATAGGTAAAGTGAAGATGTTGCTCATAGCAACCAATCAAATTCTAGTTCTCACTTTCCTATTACATACTAGAGAATGTCAGCAATAATCAGCAATAATTGTTACTACAAAAAACCCAATCATAATTATTAAAATGTCCTTTGAGGGATTTAGGTTACTTAAAACAACAGGAAGCATTCCCCCCCTTTAATTAGTACCATACAGGTCGATGGTTGGACCAGTCACTGAAGTAAAAACAAAAACCCAAAATATAGATAAACTCCAATTTCTCCCTGAGTTGCTGGACAGCTGTAATAACAGAGTGCGAGGGTCTGCACATAGCACAGACTTTGTGTAACATTCACTTATCAGAAATCTATCATAAGAACAGGCTGCCCATTAACAGATTTATGGTCCTAACACAGTTCAATGTATCATGAGACTAGACAGACATAGAACATGCATTTACTTCACGGTTAAAACAGCAGTATACTTGAATTTCAGGGTTGCCGACTTTCCATTAATATCCAAGAGACTCCTGAAATATGGGCAGTTGTCCGGGTATCCGGCAAATCTCCCTCAGTGGGCTTAAGGCCGTGGCAAATTGTCAATGGGATCTACAAATCAAGTTCCGCCCCCATCTCTTCTTTTTTCCCAGAAAAAGAAACAAGCAAGAAGTTAGCAACTATGAGGTAGATGGATCTACTTTTGATCTTTAGGCTGAAAACAAATGTAGATTATAAATAATATATATAAAAACATATAGAATAAAATGTAGCTAAATATGGTAGTTCAATGTTGTTAAATTGATAATTTTCTGTTTGTTATATAGTAAATGCATCGAAACGTTGCTGCAGTGCCTTTTTTGCATCTGTGTAAATTCCCTATATTTTGCAGCACCTGCTCTAGATTAACTTATAAATTGATTTACAAATTGCTTTGAGCAACGTCCATTTTGTGTTTGTTTTAGAGCAGGGGTCAGGGAACTTTTTTACCTTTTACCCCAAAAATATATTTAGATACACCGACGTTGTTCATCATATCCTGTGCCTCTTCATAACACCCTACCCCATCATCACACACTGTGCCACCTTTGCCATACACTTACCATTCATCACATACTGTGCCACCTTTACCATACACTGCCCCTTCATCACACACTGTGTCCCTTAATCACATACTGTGCCACCTTTATCCCCCGCTGCCCCATCATCACATACTGTACTCCTTCATCTGCTGCCCCTACATCACATCCTGCCCCTCTTCATCTGCTGCTCCTTCATCACATACTGTCCTCCTTCATCTGCTGCCCCTTCATCACATACTGTTCTTCATCTGCTGCC
>WWET01004484.1:13223-26955 GCA_011038615.1 Limnodynastes dumerilii | reverse complement strand
GGGACTGGGTGGAGCCAAGCTGTATTGGGTGAAAGACGCTATCAGAGGTTGACAGCTTAAAACAGTGCTCGGCACTCTTTAAATTAATGAAGAGCTGCTGGCAAGACACGGGATGTCAATGCTATAACCTGCAGCATCATTCAGCTATTTATAGGGCCTGTTCCCCAATCAGCTTCGACAACCCGACACGCCCCCCTGACTGATTGGTGTATGCTCTGACAGCAGGAAGTAGTCTAGAAGCAGCATGCAGGAAGGAGGCTGAAGCTGATTGCGGAACATATTTAGTAACTAGCCAGCAGACCAGGCTTTGATAATGAGTTGACCTAATAGCATTCTAACTTTCGCTTAGCAGTATATTAATTCCAAAGACACAGCCGCTGCATTATTAATTGTACATGGCCAGGGAGCCATATGTGCTCTGTGGGAATTCAGGTGTAGACTTGTTGAAATTTAATCAGTTTGGACATAGAAGTTACTATACCACAAAAAGACGTATGAAAGACGCTATCAGAGGTTGACAGCTTAAAACAGTGCTCGGCACTCCTTAAATTAATGAAGAGCTGTTGTTAATGTATTTTTTAACAGCACTCAGCACCACACAGAGCCAAGCACTGTGTTGCAGTACAGGAGGAGTTCCTGCCATGGGCCCCCCTCTCCTCCGGGCCCTAAAGCAGCCACACCCCTTGCACCTCCTATAATTACTGCTTTCCTTGATGCAAAATTCTTAAATTTCCACCTATAAACAGGGACAGCTCAATACAACCAAGCAGGACACCAGGACCGGGGGGAGGGTACACAGCATAACTTTACAACTGAATGTAACGATAATAGCTCCTGACAGCACATACGCATAATCCAGATAGAGAGTATCTGGAGAGATGGAGATAACACTGCACCTGGCTAGATGTAGCGTCCAGGGCAAGGTTGGCATGAGAGGTAAAGAACAGGTAGGGCAGAAGGTGATAATAGAAGGGTGCAGGCAGGAGAACAGAGGGAGAAGCCAGTAAACAAATATAAAGAGACAAGAGCACACAAGGTCCACAGCAATCACACAGAGTAAGCTGCTGGCAAGACACAGGAGGTCAATGCTATAACCTGCAGCATCATTCAGCTATTTATAGGGTCTGTTCCCCAATCAGCTTCGACAACCCGACACGCCCCCCTGACTGATTGGTGTACGCTCTGACAGCAGGAAGTAGTCTAGAAGCAGCATGCAGGAAGGAGGCTGAAGCTGATTGCGGAACATATTTAGTAACTAGCCAGCAGACCAGGCTTTGATAATGAGTTGACCTAATAGCATTCTAACTTTCGCTTAGCAGTATATTAATTCCAAAGACACAGCCGCTGCATTATTAATTGTACATGGCCAGGGAGCCATATGTGCTCTGTGGGAATTCAGGTGTAGACTTGTTGAAATTTAATCGGTTTGGACATAGAAGTTACTATACCACAAAATCCTCTAAAGGTCCTTAAACATTTATGGGTCCCAACAGTGTAGTTAAAGCTAGTACACAAGACATGGGAAAGGGGAGTTTATTTTTCCTCGTGTCTCAAAGGGATTTTGCATTTACTATAATATTATTATAAGATTCAGATTTTCTAGTTTAGTTCCATTCTGTACATTTCAGCTGGACTGCGGACGCTTTTCCACACTGCATATGATTAGAACCGCCTGAGAATTCATGTTAATTGATTGAAGAGCTTTCTGACTATTAAGGGTAAATAAGTGGAAGTTCAATATAATCACTGTGGTTCCAAAAGGGTGTAGTTCGCAGCTGTGATGATCTGTATTGCAGCAGAACAGTTTCTGGCAATGAAATGAAGACTGCGGTCATTTTCCGACAGTTCTTGACAAGACAGAGATGTCCCAGCGACTGGTGCGTTTTCAAAGATTCAGTGACAGGTACTAATTTCCTCACCCTCACATCCTCACCCTCACACTAATCTGCAAGCTATCCCTAACCATCCCCATTCTGCAGCCGAACTTTAACTGTCCCCTCTCCGCAACCTAACACTAACCAGATTCTAGATTCTAGCTCTCACTTTCTTTTTAACATACTAGAAAATGACAGCTAAAATCTGATTGGTTGCTATGGGCAACATCTCCATTTTTCTTAACCCCCAGCTTAGTAAATCTGGCCCTTAGAGTAAATATTAATTCTTTTATAGAAGAGCACAGCGCTGTGGTAGATACTAAATTAATATTGTAAATGTTATTGCAGTGGCTGAAATAGAAAATCACTACACCGGTTTAGATAAATTAAATAACAATTTAATTAATTTTTTAAATATATATAAAGTATGAAATAAGTATCAAACATAAAAATCTATAAAAACTTCTGCACCACTCATAATATAGACACCTGAAAAATTCCAATATGTTGTTGGATCATGCACATATAAGAGCTTATTGTAAACAGAAATGTAAGGAAGCGAGCGTACGCTCATCGTATGCGAATTTTCGGTGTTATAAACAGAAATGTGAGGAACCTGATGGTATGCAGGGTATCTCAGATCCTTTTGCCGGATACACCGATGTTATGGTGTCACAATCACTCTGTCGGCTGGTAAACACAATCTCCCAAATTGACACAGTCATAGCAATCCCTGCGGGGACCGCTGGGTCGAATGTCGATGGGCACCAAGAGAATCCGGAGTGTCGGCTAATGGAGGACCTGCAATCGTGGCTCCCTCACCGCTCGAAGTCCGCACATGTAGAGAGCTCTCCACCCACTTGGTGAGCGTAGTACGGGTGGCCAGCCCGACACTAGATGTTAACCGCAGCGTACCTTTAGTCGTGGGTTATTAATTCCAATATTGTCCGTAACATTGGGTGTAGAGAGGGAAGGTAAAATACAGGTGTCCGTTTGAGTATAGATGCAGTGTGTATAGTCCCCAGCAACGCGTTTCGTCTCAAACACGGAGACTTTCTCAAGCTGTGTCCATCAGTCTCTCCCCATACCTTGTTATATATGCTTAATTACTTCATTAATCAGCAGGTGTGTAATTTTCTTGACTTAGAAAAAGCCATATGGGTAAGGGAGATTTGGACGGGGAAAATATAGCAGATATATAATAAACACATAAATAAATAACCTTTTCAAAAAATAACTTTCTAAAACCGGTGTAGTCAACAATTCTATGTAATTAATTGTATAAGTGATCCAGAGCACAATTCATAGTATGTAAATCAATATATATACACGCATTATTCATATATAGGTATAATAATCACAAATTAGGATTCCAGAGAAAATAGTCTTATATATGTATATACATCTTTATATGCATATATATATATACATATATGAACATTCCCATATGTGGAGGGATACAAATTCCATTATTATATATTTTGTCATTACTTAAATCAAATGGATTAATAGAACTACAGAGCATATCAGAAAATAAATCGTTGATAACCCTCTAAAACTAATATTAAATATTGATCAATCCTATCTATTACAAATCCACAAAAATTATGCAAAAGGAAGGAAGAAATCTCATTAATATTTTTTAATTTTAATTAATATCATTACAGTGATAGCCTTCATCTAGATATCAATTAAATTTTTCACCTACCTACTAGTAATAAATTACAGTCCTCTAGGGGTATCGAAAAAGGGGATAAACATATACTCAAGAAAATTTATAAAGAGAAGCATGATCAATTAAATAACCACAGCACGAATAGAACCAGAAGGCAGCAAAAAGCCACAAGAATTAATATCATCTATTTAAGAGATTTAGCTTTATGGGCATATGCAAATATATCTCCATCTAGTAGTGTGCAAAACAAGAAATTCGCTATATTTGGAGCATCCTATTTCAGAGCTTCTTGACTAAAAATCCTTATCGGTCAAAAACCCAAAGTGCTAAATTCCAGACATTCGTTAAGACCATCTGGTGCCAGGGATTGGAGTTGTAGAATCCACCTCATCTCCCGTTGGCACAGGGTCCTAAATCTATTGCCTCCCCTAGTAGTGGGTTTTATACAGTCGATCGCAATGACAGTCAGGCCTTTCGGATCCCCTCCATGACAAAGGGCAAAATGTCTAGAAAGGCTATGAGTTGATAGCTTTTTAAGTATATTTAGTCTGTGTTCCCGAATCCGTTCTTTTAAAGGAACGGGTTGTGCGCCCTACGTACTGGAGGGCGCACGGACACTGTAAAAGATTTATTATATAGGATGAGTCGCAATTAATAACAATTTTTATCTGAAATGTTTTATTATTCACAGTGGACTTAAAGGAAGTGGCTCTATTTTGTATAAAGCCACATGTAATACATTTTTGTTTTCCACATTTATAACAACCAGATGGTAATTGAGGTAACCAAGATTTTCTCTCTAGTAGGTCTACTTCCCCAGAGTTGTTGTCTCCATTATCATTTTTGCCTTTCCTTTCTTTATTTGAGATCTTTTTAATTTCACTAGGTGCCAAAATAGACTTTAAATTTTGATTCTTCTTAAAAATAAACCTAGGTTTCTCTCCAAAAATATTTTTTATAATCGGATCTTGGGTTAGAATTTTAAAATTTCTATTTATGACCCTCCTTATCATACCAGATTTCTTGTTAAATTTAGAAATAAAGGAAATTTGTTTCTTGCCCTCTATCGAAGATCTAGCCTCAAGTTTTTTAATACTACACTGGGGGTCAAGGAGGACCTCTCTCTTAATATTTTTTACTTCCTCATATGCCTCCTGTGTAATTTCAGAGGGATATCCTCTTTCACTAAATTTTGTAATCATAGAACTAGCCTGTTTTTCAAATTCTTCTTCTTGTGTACAATTTCGTTTCAGGCGGCATAGTTGTCCCTTCGGGATGTGCCTAACCCAGGGTCTGTGGTGTCCACTATTGTAGTGGAGATAAGTGTTTACATCCACCGTCTTCATGAATGTTTTACTATGCACTGTCGAATTTTCTATATATAGGGTTAGATCCAAGAAGTCGATGGAGACGTCACTCTGGTTAGCAGTAAAATGTAAATTAAAATTATTGGCATTTAAGGAAATAACAAAATCCTCAACTGAAAAATAGGATGTATCCCAAATAATAAATAAATCATCGATGTACCTCCTGTAGAGCACCAGACTTGCCCCAAAGCGGCCGCCCCATATATACCTCTCCTCAAATTTCCTCATATATAGGTTGGCGAAGCTGGGGTCAAATCTGGTGCCCATTGCTGTACCCAGCACTTGGAGGTACATCTTTGATTCAAATAAAAAATAATTATGTTTAAGAATAAACAAAATACTATCCAAAATAAAATTCCTGAAATCCAGAGTGACGTCCACATCTTCCTCAAGGAAATCTCCCACAGCTTTAGTTCCTGCCTCATGCCTATGGGTATAGAGTGCCCTTACATCAAGTGTAAGGAACACATAACTAGGTTTCCATTTTAGATCCTTTATAAGGCCAAGGAGGTGGAGTGTATCTCTTAAGTAAGATTTGGATGTAATTACATATTTCTGAAGATGAGAGTCTACAAAGGCTGAGAGGTTACTTGTTAAAGACCCAATGCCAGATATTATTGGCCTACCCGGGGGATTTTTTAGGGCTTTATGGAGCTTTGGTAGAGAGTAGAAGATAGGGATCACAGGATATTTTTGCCAGAGGAATGAATAAGTTTCCTTATCAATTAGTTTCTTATCCAAGGCATTCTCCAAAAGATCTTTAAATTGATGTTGATAATCTTTGGTTGGATCCCTGGATAATAGATAGTAAAATTCCCTATCTTCTAACTGTCTCAAGGCCTCCATAATATAATCTGCCCTTTCCATTAGGACAACCCCCCCCCCCCTTTGTCCGCCTGTCTAATCACAATAGAATTATCTTCTTTTAATTCTTTAAGTGCACGTTGCTCGTGTGGTGTTAAATTACCACTCCCCAGGCCATGTTTTTTATTTCCATTATTCATACACATTTTCTTTAAATCCTCCATAGTGACCTTATAAAAGAGATCAATGGCACCTGTTTTCTGTCCTAATGGGTAGAAATCCGAAGGATTTTTAAATTTCTTTCTAGTAATAGCCATTCGTTTGCCATCAACTGGTGATTCCAATAGGGGGGTTTCTTGGGTATTTATTAGACCACCTTCCTTACTTAGATCTTCCAATAGTTCTAAACACTTCAAATCCTAATCATCAAGAAGAGTCTGTCCAGTCTCTTTGTTAGACACTCCTTGTTTGTTTTTCAAATAGCAAAATTTTTCACGACATGATGTTCTTGTGAATCTGTTTAATTCAACAAAGAGATCAAATTCATTAGGTTCGCAATTGGGCGCATATGACAAGCCCTTTTGTAGTAATGTTATTTCGTGACTGGACAAGACTCTGTTTGATCAGAGTAAATAGAGTAAATATATCATATTAATAATAAATATATAAAGTAATAATTCACTCAATAATGTATTAATAGGTTTAACATTATCAGTTAAACATTGATCCTATTCATGTGTCAATTATGCTACTCAAAAAACAGGAACCAAAGAATACAAATAAGCACAATGAAACTGATTGCTATACATTTAGATAACATATCTGCAAGAGATATGACCCTATACTGGTAGATATATGCTGTAGGTACAGAGTACGGAAAACAAAATCGATTTAATATGTAACTATACTCATAAAACAGTACTCATAAAACGGTATGTGATTTCAGTGCAAAGTTCTCCTTGCAGGCTGCCAGTAAGCATGTAAGATAAATATTAGTATAATGTTGGTAACATCCATTTTAATGTAATATATTTATCAGAGGACATCAATACTATTTATTTCTTTTATAAGCAGTGGGGACTCCACCTCTTAAGTTGGGTACACACGTATACAATTCCTGTCCAATGCCCAATCTGACCGTCCTGTTGGCATGACTGTGGGTACATGTGTACGCTAACACGACTCTTTACATCCAAAACGCAGTTGTCTGGTCGGGTCAAAACATCATGAGATTTGACCACCCATCACTCGATCCAGTTACAAGTGTTTATGGTCCTGCCACTGTTTTGTTGCCTTCTTTCTCCTGATTCTGACGTCATGCAGCGATGCCTTTCTTTGTGAGTGACAGACGGTCTGGTGAGGATTGGAAACATGTGTACAGTGTGTAAGGTGAGGCGATTGCTTCAGCAGGTGCAGGTCGGAGGTCTGCTGTAAAATAGGACAAGTGCATATTATGGATTGGGTGTTGTACCTGCAATCTTGGTCTGCTGTAGGATTGTGTCTGGTCTGGAGTTGGATCTGAAGTCGACTGGACCAAGTTTTACTACTTTAAAGAATGCACAGGAAAGATTTTGTCCTTCCTGCTCCTCCATATGGGATTAGAGCAGTTATGGATGCCAACGGGTGTAAATGTATTGTAGATAACGGGCCGTATTCACAAATCTGTTTTCACGTAGAGTTGTGTGTGTATTTTTAGGTATGTTTTAACTGCGCTGCATATTAACTTTATTTACGTAACTTACGTAGAATATATGCACGTGTGTGCTTTAGGCACGGACATGTGAATCGCACTTGGGGACATACGTACGGAGGGGCAGAGTTAAGTTATGTACTTGAAAAGTTACGTGAAAGAGGGTGGGGGAGGCATGTAAATGAGCCTTTGAGGGCACGGTTAGATCGAATCGCACATATGGTATACATATACGCGGGTATGTACACACGTAAAGTTAGAGGTGCTCTGTGGAGGTGTAAGTCTACGATTGCACGGCCGTGAGAGGGGAGTGTCATGGGAGTTGGTGGGTATTGGCTTGCTACGTGCGTGCGTATAATTGCGTACTTTTGAAAATACGGCGCAATATGTTTAAACAGGTGCCTAAAAATAAATTGTTTTTTAGGCTTTTTAGTATTTGCTCAGATCTCTCGCCAGCCCATCTTCAAGGGGACAGTCCAACCGGATGTTCTGCAGGTCATCGGCCCAAAGCAGTACAGGCAGAGCCTATGCACAGATAATTGCTGTAGTGTATGGCCAGCTTAATGCAACCTATACAATCAGCAGCATGCTGTAAGGGCGTGTTTAAAGCCTGGACACATATGAAAACTGTTTCAATAATGCCTATTTTTGTAGAATAACCCAAAGCCGTCTTCTGCTCTTCTCTGCGGTGGGCTCCGAACTGAATGACACTCATGTGATCTTAGCATCATTCAGGGATTACACAGGAGGAGGAGGAGGAGGAGGAGGGAAACCCTGCAGCAGTAAAGGAGTGCCGCTATTAAACGCTGTAATGCACTTTCACCAGAGTGATGAGAGCGCTTTACCATGTTTATTGGTTGCATCCATTTTAGGAGGCAGACCGGTGCTGCAGAGTGGAGAGCGGGATGAGCGCCGTCCTGCCCCGCATTCCCCACGCGGACCTCATCACTACGCACAAATGTATACTTTGGTGTCATCAATGGTGCATTACTTAAATTCTGATGTGGAATAGAATCATTACTAAACCCTAAAGCCAAGCATGAGACTAGACATCAACAGACTGACGTTCCAGTAACTGTAAACAGACACATCTGAGTATAAAACATTTCAACTCCCAAGCACTGACATGTTCTCATACACATATCTCACATTAAAAGCTTTACTAAACCCCTCAGGGGTAACGGTGCGTGTACTCGACCTATTGATTAATATCTCCAGAAAGATATTTTCAGAGGATGAATGATGTGGGTCTAATGGAGGTTTTTAACATAGAAGATGTGTTGTGGTTGAGGGGAATTCTGATATTGGGCAATTAGATCCAATTGTCCAATTCTGGTACATTTTGATCTGCCAGTAATAGGTGTGGAGGGATCTGTTAGCGCTCACGGTGTATTCACTCCCTCTTGAACAGACTGCCTTCACACAGCCAGGGGCTACTCTATGTTTTTTGGTAAGTATGGAAGTCTTGATGGCAGAGGCGTATCTAGCCTTTGGCCAGGGTTGCCAGCCAAAGGGGGGGGCACTGCCCGGCGATGCCACCCATGGCTAAGAGATAGTGGGCCGTATTCAAAGATCCGTTTTTGATGAAAGTTCTGTGCGTATTTTTAGGATCGGATCGACTGCGCATTAACTGCGCATGCGTAATAACTTTTATACGCCATCAACGTAAAGAATAAGCATGGAAATGACTAAGGGACGGACCTAAGTCCGACGGAAATATACGCATCGAAGGATTTGCATAGAAATGGGCGGGGGGAAGCATTTAGATGATGGAAAGTGGGCTCGCTTACATTTATAGGGCCGCAAATATACGCATTAAGACACATAAGGTCGGAAGTAAGTGCGGTTAGTTAGGGCAAGTCAATGCAGGTCTAAGTCTACGTCCGCACGGAGAAAGCAAGGGTAGTGACTGGGTTTTTGGTGGGTGTAACTTGCTCCATCTTGCTCCGTAGGTGCGTATATTTGTGACCCAATCGCAAAACGGATCTCTGAATACAGCCCAGTGTCACCTAGTGCAGCGCTGGTCTGGAGTCAGACTGTGGCTGGATGCTTTTAAAATAAGGGTTGGCTGGTCCGCTCGGAGGACACAGGTAAGGTAAGATAACCTGAGGGGGGGCTGGAGCCTGGAGACACAGGATGGGAGTACTGGGGGGATGGCTAAAGGCACATGATGGGGGAGGCTGCTGGAGGTACATGATGGGAGTACTGGGGGGGTGCTGGAGGTGCATGATGGGAGTACTGGGGATGGGGCTGGAAGCACATGATGGGAGTACTGTGGGAGGCTGCAGGCATATGATGGAAGTACTGAGGGAGACTGGAGGCACATGATGGGAGTACCAGGGGGCTGGAGCCTGGAGGCACATGATGGGAGTACCAGGGGGCTGGAGCCTGGAGGCACATGATGGGACTACTGGGGGTGGCTGGAGGTACATGATGGGAGTACTGGGAGTAAATGGGTAATGGGGGGTGTCAGTCCCTTACTTTCCCAGCGGCGCTGGACCCATAGATACACCCCTGCTTGATGGGTATGCAAATGGAAAGTGAAATCCCACCTGCATAACAAACCTAGTCCCGCGTTTGTAAGTCTGGATGGGATGTAATGCATTCTGTACGATTCACATGCAGCTCTGACCATGCGTGTAAAGGAGGCTTAAGCTGTCTGTATTGCAATCAATCACAATCTTTTATGGTGGGTTTGCAGTGATTTGATTCCCTGTATTATAAATCATTCTCCTGATACATTCAGGGCTCGCACACTAGAAGGCGGGAGGGGGGCTATGAGTGTAGATTGGAAATATTCGTCAGAGAAATCTGCTTTATAAATGTGTATTTTATTCTATGGACACTACAGCTACAGCCACTACCTCATCCTGTTTCCAAGCCTGCTCCCTCTCTTCTCTCCTTCCTGTTCCTCAATCCCACCACCAACTCCACCAGAGGACAGTGACAGGTCAGATAAAACAGCAGCCTGCTCTGTCTCAGTGTGTGCTGAGCTCACCTATACCATCTATCTGCCCACATTGCACTCCAGGCATAGAAGTCTTGCACATAAAGGTTCATACATTCGGCTGCTACTAAATTCCTTATGCAAGTAGAAAGAACACTCCACAACTCACTACCTTATCTTGTCCACACGTAAGGTTAAAGGCGCAGACAAGATAAGCGTACATAGTTGCTAAACCCAGCCCTTACTGTATGATTTGAATAGAAAGGCTAGCCCACCATGTGTGTAAAGTACACAGGGGTCTGGAGTGCCCCACATACCGAACTGCAGGATGTACAAAAACAACATCCATCTGTCCTGCATTTCGATGCGTAGCCCGAGGTTCTGGGCATGCGCATTAATGAATGACAGCTGTTTTACACGTGTGTTGCGTAAATCAACTGTCGTGCAGTGGTCTTGTTCCGGCCATATTTTGGCATATGCGCACTTGTATGTGTAACTTGGATTAATGTATCATGTAACACTTTTCATTAAAAAATAATAATAATAATTAAAAGTATAGAATTCTAAAAGGTTTATATTTAATAAATAATTTAATGTATATTCTTATATAACTACTATATTTTCATTTTATAAATGGCTATATACAGTATATATCAGTACTATAGTCTGAAGAAGGGACTTGAGGTGTTTGGACTTGTTTGTGACTGGCATTTGCCCTGTTGCACTTATCTCTGGCATGTTTTTTGTTCTAAATAATACAATGTTTTTGCAAGTTATTAGTAGAGAATAAAGCCAGAGGATATTGACCTGATACATGCCCTCTAGTCATGTTTATACAGCGAGCACGGATCTAAAGATATAAATATTTGTTATAAGAGGAAAAAATAAAATTAGAGACAGGGCTGGGAGCCAGAGGAATTAGTTTAATGACTTCCAAGAATCTGTACCATTTATAGTTTAAACTCGGTCAAGAAAAAACCTACCTTCATGGAAATGAACACCAGACTGTATATAAAAACCCTGGGTGTCACAACATGTGTCTAGCTATATTCACTCTGTGGAAATAGAATCGGGAAATAATTTATTAAAGACAACTACCTATTATATACACAGTGGATAAAACAATCATTTTAATTCTTCAGAATAAACAGCAGCTGCTGTGTTAAAAGTAAGGAGAGAGGACCATATCGGTTCCATTTTATGCAGACTACATAAACATTTTAAACATACTTTTAAAAACTATGTGTATGTTGTCCTAACCTAGCCATTTTAGCCAACCTTAGTTATAGTATGCCCCTGTTGCCTTGTCATGGTGATACCACTAATTAGAAGATTTTATTAATTAATGAATAAGTATGACAAATTTATTTTTCGTCAAGTTACAAATGAATTTTTATCGAAAACTGATGCCTGCCACAGACTTACCGCCGCGCCAGACAGGTTAGTGTATAAAGGGACTCTTACGGTTTAGCTACAGGGAGGGGAGTCTTGGAGTCAGGCTGCAGGGAAGGGTGTTTTAGGGTCAGGCTGCGCAAAAGGGAGTCTTAGGGTTAGGGTGCGGGGAAGGGAGTCTTAGGGTTAGGCTGCGGGGAAGGGAGTCTTAGGGTTAGGCTGCAGGGCCGCCATCAGGGGGAGACAGCTGGGACTATTGTCCCAGGCCCGAACCTGATGGGGGCCCGCCGATACTTACCTAGCAGCAGGTATTGGCGGTATCCTAGTAGCCGGCCAATGCGGCTGGGTCCCGGGCCCCACATTTGATGACGGCGGCCCTGGGTTAGGGTAATGGAAGGAGAGGGTTAGGGTGAGGATTTGGATAAGAGTTGGGGTTAGATTAATACTTACCACTCGCCACTGCAAATTCTTCCTGGGGATGATCGATTGCTTTTCCTCTGCAGAAGCACTCAATTCAGAGCCAGTCTGAAACTGTCTGGTAGAAAACGGCCCTTTCGGAAAAGGGTCATTCTGAACGCCGACCCACACCCATAAATCTTGTACTAAATTGAGGGTCAAATAGAGTTTTGGGTTAGTTTGGTTTAAAAAATAAAATTAAAAATTAGGCAGACTTCATGGGCCAAGTGGGTCTTAAATGCCGTCATGTTCTGGACCTGATCCATACAGAAAATGCACGGAGGTCTGTAAGTCTGCTCGGATCTGAATCCATGTGGATCAGCCTACTGCCGCCCACTTACCTTCATCTGCATGCCTATCCCCACCCCCCTGTGAGTTCCGTACCATAGGAGTTCTGTTGCAGGAACAGCATATGCACTGAATGAAAATCACTTTATCATTCTAGGATCAGGCCCACTATGTTTCTATGTTTCTATCCCAGTATTAAAACAGACAGGGCTGCTGCAGAGTGTCTCTTCTGCAACTGCCTGACTATTATAAAGATCCAGAAATCTCTTTTCTACCGTTAGGGTCCTGCCCGGCCTCCAGATGGCGCCCCTACATGGCAGCCGGTACAAAAAAAAATAACTTTCTATTCCTGAAACTGTCATAGAAATAACATCTGGTGAAAGACTCTATTCAGATTTGGGCACGAAGCAAACTTCCTTAGGTATAAAAAGTCCCAGACTGTTAATTATTATGACAGTTGTCAGTTGTAGAACATGTCTAATTAAAGAACAGAAACTGTTCATCTTCAGGAGTTCCTCCTAAATCCCAGCCTACCAACCACATCTGAGCTACATAATTAGTACGGTTGAAGGAAATACACATGCCCATCAATCTTAGTCTCTCATTAATTCTAATTGAGTAGATCCAGAGAGGAAGTGAACATTTTACAGTGTATCCATTTAGCTACAAGGTAGAGGTGCGGAGTTGAAGTGGGGTTAAGTCTTCCTGAATCTAAAGATGGCAATCAGATAATTTTCCAGGCTTACTGACTCCTTAATGTCTACCCCAAATATAGCTGGAGATACTATTACTTGTTAGAGATGCATTACATCCATATAAAAAAATCCTGTCATATATTTTATACAGGTGCGGAAAATTAAAGCTATGGTCCAATCAGTGATTCATACAAGGGTAATATTCTCTTTGCGTTACATACATTTATGCCTTTGGGGTAGATTCAGAACTACGTAAGTGCATGTATTTACACTAGCCGCAAGCGTAAAAGTGCCCATTAGTACTTACTGCTCATGCGCGCCCCAGATGTTACGGCTGTCAGGAGTTACGCCTGGAAAAGTTAAGGTAGGATTTGGAAAGCGTAACACGGCTAAACTACGTCCGACTGAGGGGAATGACAAGGGGATTGCATAGTAAATACGCTAGTGTAAGTACGCTATGCTAGGAAACGCAATTACAGCGTAGTTGTGGATCTGGCCCTTTGGGCCTGATCCAGAGGTACGCCCGCCGTCGCTAGGACGGCGG
>WWET01004483.1:105175-126203 GCA_011038615.1 Limnodynastes dumerilii | reverse complement strand
TATTGATTTTTTTTGGCAGGGTGCCAATTGATTCAAATAGAAAAAGGCAAGTAGAAAAAGTGGAAGTTAAGCAAAATAATTTAGGGAGAGCACAAAGATAGGGCCATTCCAGTGGATAAAACCATTGAAAAACTTCTTGTGGACCCCTGTATAAATGATTTATCTTATGATGTGCATCAAAATTAATTGAGATTGTCTATTACATTAAAAGAATTGATGATGAATTTGGAAATCCCAGGCCTGGTACTCTTGTGTGGCCTTTTAACTTCCTCATCAGGAGATCATAAAGCTGTGTCTAGTGGCTGTCCTGCAAAAATTTGCTCTCATAGAGATTAAGGTTTACCAGCATTGAGTGTCAGATGGCCAGTTGGGTGCGTTGGTGGATTATAAATTGTTGTATTTCATGATTCCATTTGATTTGATATTGTGATGTTTCTTCTGTTTGCTTTGCTATGTCTAAAAAATCTCACTTTGGACGCTGTATATATTCTGAACATGTAAAGTAATTTTTAAGGATATTTTCAAATAATTTAGCCCGCATGGTGGTAATTGTGGTGCAGCAGCAAAATATACCATTCCAGTTCTGGTAATTTTATTTGTAAATAGTTTTTATTTAGGTCTCAAAATAGTACAGCAAACATGTACAATAACAGCAAGTTACAGTGGTACAACTGAATTAATTGCCAACAAAATTGTAGCAAGTTGTACACGACTTAGGACAGAACAACATGTTAAAGTATATCAATTAGAAAGAAGAAGAAAATAAGACCATTGGGACTTGTTATGACATTTTAAGCAGGAGGGGAATTGGGAAGAGCTTAGGAGCAGAGGTAGGTGGGAAGGAGGTTAGGAAGAGGAGTGCAAGAGATTTGCATTGCTACCTCTGAGGAGGAGATTAGCCCAAGGGGAGTGTCCGTCTCAACCCCAATCAAGTTCTAATGAATTTTAGGAGGAATCGAAAAATTGTTGCCAGAACCTGGACATCAGAACTGTTAACTAGAAATAGTCTTGTAAGTAGCACGGTGGGGGACGGCAGCGCGCCGTCCCCAGCTCCAGGAACTCCGGCTGGTAGCCAATCAATTCTGATTGGCTGCCTGCCGGTCACATGGCGCGGCCCCTGCGGCGCCCAGGGTGCATTACGGTGCCGTGGTGAGCCAATCAGGGTTCACCACGTCACCAATCCCATCAGCCCTGCGGTTGGATTAAAAATCCACCGCATGGGCCGAAAGGGAGGAGCAATGGTCGGAAGAGGCCGAAGTCAGAAGGTGGAGCTGTGCTGCGTGGAAAAAGACATGGTCAGAAGAGGCTGAATAAAGAAGTGCCCAGCGGAGGAAGACCCAAGAAGAGCCCAGAGGAGGAAGATCTGCAGCGTCGGCAAGAAGAAGAGGAGAAGCGCCGACTGAAGGAAACCAGGAGGCATAGGCTGAAGATAGTGGACCCTGGATCAGCAGGCTGCGCGCAGGAGGGTGAGACCCCGGATGGGGAGGTTATTATTTAACTATTCCCTTCCTCTTAGACAGTGCTTACTGTGGCCCCTTGGACCCTCCCCAAGTGAGATAGGCCCAGGACCCCTCCCCACTCGCACCAGCGTTTCCCCCCCATTAACACCTGATACCCCTGAGCAACGAGCATAGGCCCTGCCAGTCTGACACCGGTAGCACCCTCTTGGCAACAAGTGCACGGTGGCTCCCGGCTGGGAAAGGCCGTCTCACTGCCCCACTGCTGCCAATGGTACGACCTAGCTCTGGACTGGAGCCCCAACACCCCTTCTACGGGCACAGAGGGTGAGGACTCCCATTTGAGGGCACTAGGCCCTGTAGTGTGATAGGGCGCTAGGCCCTATTAGGTAGAGGGGTGTTAGACCCCAGTAGTACAGGGCATTAGGCACTATAGGTAGTTATAGTTAGAGGGTGCTAGGCCCTTTTTAGAGGGTGCTAGGCCCTGTGATTAGCAGCGCTAGGCCCTTGATTAGGTTCGGGCCCTAGGCCTGGGGTATGGTTAGAAGGGTGTTAGACCCTTGGGTAGCAGGGCACTAGGCCCTAGTTAGGGACGGGCGCTAGGCCTGCGTTAGGTTGGGCACTAAGCCCCTGTTTGGTTAAAGGGCATTAGGCCCTGGTGTTAATGTTGTGCGCTAGGCCCATGTTAGGCCGCAGGGAGCGCTAGGCTCCGTTAGTGGTAGAGGGTGCCAGGCCCTGGCTAGGGTAGCAATAGGAGGACACGTGACAGAAGACAGGTTGCGGTACTCGGAGGTAAGTGGTCGTTAGTAGGTGTGGCGGTGAGAGCGTGCATTGAGGTGGTGAGTATCAAGACCTGTTCTCTGTGTGGTGTTTGTTCCCCCTCCTTCCACGGGTGCGGAGGCCGGCAGGCACGGAGCCAGAGGGCGTGGGAAAGGTTCCGTCCCGCTCGTCAGTCATTGGCGTAAAGAGGTGTCTGAGGCCCTGGCCAGTGATGACGTTTACCTCGCCCGTGTACTAATTTCCCCGTTCTCTCCCGCAGGTATTTTCGGGTGTTGATGTTGTACTAATGGTTATGCTTTCTTTACAGCATTAGGAATTCGTCACGCCTGGGACCGGGGGAGGAACAGCGCGTCTTCTCTGGCGGTTCTTCAGGATCGGGTAGGAGCCTCTGGGGTGGGGGCGGGCCTGGGTTTTGTTTGTAATTCACAGGGCGCCGGCGCACCACCCGTTACAGTCTTGATTGTTCCTTAATGGCTTGAACTTAATTCATTTAAATTGGCTCACATTAATTCAGAATAGCGGTTTGTGGTTTTCAATTCTAGCCAACAGAACCAAGTATAATAGCCCCTCCCTGGGTCTATTTCTAGGTAAAAGTTCATTTTCATCAACTACTCCCGAATCGTAGGTGGGTTAGGAGATTTTTAGTGTGATGGGTCAAGGGCATCAGCTGCGTTATTGAGAAAGAATGGTTGTATAGGGAGATGCCAAAAGAAGAGTCCAGTAGGTACTGGGTCCCTAGTAACTGTTCTGGTAATTTTTTTTGTTTTTCCGGCCCCTGTGACTATCTTGGATCAGCAACTATACTAAATATGTTTTTGTTGTTCTACCCATAGGATCCTGGTCAACATAACTGCTACCCTTAGTCTAAAGATTTTAAGTATGTTTTATTATATGATTCCATTTGATTTGATTTTAAAATGTTTCTTCTGCTTAGTTTGCTATGTCTAAAAAAATAAGTTTGAACATTGTAAACATTCTTTTAGAGATTAAAAGCTAAGGGAATACCTGTTTCTGGACATTCTCTAATGATTCCTTTACATGGTTATTGTGGTGCAAGAGAGGATTAGAACCAATATATAGCATTCCAGTTCTATCTTCAGAATTGTCCTTGTCCTCACACCCACCCTTTCTGTAGACATGCAGTTTATAAAACCAAGTACTTTAGCAACAGGGACTCATACTTTGGTAGCTGAAGTGCTTTTTTTTTATAGGGCCCCCACAGAAGAATACATAAAAAATTAAAATAACAATAAGAGCTAAATAAAAATGTTAAAAAGATCAATCTTGAGTTATTTGTCTACAAAGGCTAACACTGGTAATCATCCTCAAGGTTTAACTTGTCATCAACCTCATCATCATGCTCATCACTGTGACTTCACTGGTGCACTTTGCAGCAGGGTGGCAAAGGCAGCTGTCATACTTGTTCATTCTATCAAAGGTTTGTTCCACAGACAATTGTCCTTTAAAACAGAGAGTCTTCTAGATCCCTTATGATGAACATTTATCTCCAGCAGCAGCAGCAGCAGCATTTTTGCTTATGGATTCCTTAAGGTAATAAGCTCAAGTTGAACGAACTCAATGCAAATGACGTAACAGGGAGGAAGTGCCTAGATGTTTAATGTCCTTGGACCGAATTCTTAGGTGCGTATTTTTAAGAATGTACCTACTGTGCATGCGCAGTAGTACATTTACGCAATCTACAAACCAGTCAGGTACGTAGACTTCCTCTAAGTACACTGCACAGAGTAGTTTAGTAGGATAGAGGTGTGCTTATGCCGCCTCAGGGATAATTTAGTATGAAGCGGGAAGGGGGAATTATATTAGCCGGGAAGAGTGAGGGGGGAGGCAGGGAGAGGCATTCTCCATGTGTAGTTTCCTTTTAAGAAGGAAACTATACAAGGTTAGTTAAGGAAGCCCTATGGCACACTTAAGTGCCATAAGGTACCTAAAAATGGGTGTGTTAGGGGCTGCACAAGTGAGTCACTCTTAGGTGTGAATCCAGTACCTTGTCTCTACATATTTTGGCACTACACGAGGCACATATGCCTTTACAACAGTTGGCAGGATTTGAGGGAACATATTTTCATACAAAGGAGGTGGATTTCTTGCTTCTTTTCTCATGCAAGACAATGGGCCTGATTCAGACTTGATTCAGGCCTGATTAAGAAGGTGCTTAAAATAAGAAAGGAAAGTCACTCCTGGGCTAAACCATGCTGATTTCAGGGGGAGTCAAGTAAATTGTATTTTTTGCTTGCAGGGATATATCTTTGAATTGCTTACTGCACACAGATACTGACCAGCTTTACTATCACACTGTTACATAGACTTGGGATGGGAAACGCCACCTCTCAACTCTAATGCTGCTTGCAACAAATGAAATATGGCTCCAATCAACAATCAACATGGTTTAGCCCAGGAGTGACTTTCCTCTTATTTTAAGCACCTTCTTAAGTCTGAATCAAGCCCAATGTGCTTATCTCTGGCACAAATTGTTTGTATTGATGTATGACTTTCTTTGACAAAAAAAAAATCATCCTCCACATTATGAACTTATAGTTCTACACCACCACCGTCATCATCATTAGTGTCCACAATGATCTCCCTCATCCTAGGCTAAACTCTGTTCGATTTGAATGACAAACGCCACCCACCATGCGCATCTTGTACGCATGGTGGGTGGCTATGCCCCCATTGAGGAAGCTGATTTCTGCACAGAATGCAGCATTGGGCAGCTGCTTTTTGTTGCAGAGGAATAGGTAATGCACAGTAACTATTCAGAGCTGACTTCCGTATGTAGCCACATGCTTAGCATTATAATAATCCTGACCCTAACACTAACCCTAATCCTAATCCTAACCTTAATTTCTAAGACTAACCCTTAACCCCAATTCTAATTCTAACCTTAATTCCTAACTCTAAATATAAT
This sequence comes from Limnodynastes dumerilii, assembly GCA_011038615.1. Classification (NCBI taxonomy): domain Eukaryota; kingdom Metazoa; phylum Chordata; class Amphibia; order Anura; family Limnodynastidae; genus Limnodynastes; species Limnodynastes dumerilii. The sequence continues at coordinate 121,040 of WWET01004483.1, read as the reverse complement.
CCTGACCCTAATTCCTAACACTGGACCGGGTCCAGAGTTAAGAATGATAGGTGATTTATGCAAACCAGCATACGTAAACCACCTGTCATTCATTAATGTGCATGCCCAGAACCCTGTCTTACACATAGGAACGCAGGATATATGGATATTGTTTCATATGTAGTACGGGACAAGCCTATGTGCGTACTTTCAATGCATGGTGGGCTGGCCTTTCTATGCAAATTGTACAGTAAGGGCTGGGTTTAGTCATTACATATGATTACCTTGTTCACATGTTTAGCCTTGTAGTCTAGAATTCCATATGTGAGTGGGGGAGTGCCCTTTGGATGCACAGAATTTAGTAGCAGTCAAACATACAGAAGCCTTCCGTACATCCATGCTCTGCTACTACTCTGGATCAGGCCCCATAAACTTTACCCTAACCACTAACCAGGAAAGCAGAGCAGAGTGAAGCACACAGGTACAACAGTCAAAATTAGAACTTTCAGCAAATTGGAATCGTGTCTAATTATTATGCTGTCAGCTGTTTTACTTTTGAAATAGCGACTGTCCTAAACGGCAGCAACATTCTATTACTGCTAGATTCAACTCAGTTGTCTATATTATATGTTACATTTGTATTCAACAGCTGTTGTGTTCATTCAGTTGTACATGATTTATACATTAACATTTAGCCCAATAGTGCCAGAAAGTCAATTGTCTCTACCTTGTAAAGCAGCCATAGCAGACCAGCAGCTGTGTAACACATGCCAATGGACTTTGCCCATTCAAATCTGTTCAAATAATATTTGAGTAAACAGCAAAACCTAATAAAAAATACAGTGATTCTTCCAGATTTTTTTTTATGTAAGAAGCAGGTGCAAAATGAGCAAAGTGACCAGTAATGATTTTGTATCAGTCTGTATTGTATGTGTATGTATCAAGATGCATTCAACTACGCAACAGTAGAGAATATAAGGGGGTATAATTTTATTTTGGCCCCTTCAAATCCCCAAATGCAGTTCCCTTATTTTATATATGTCACAGATCACATGTAAATACAACCTGTTAATGTCCCCAGCTCACATGATTATGCCAAAAAAAAGCAATGTCCCCTATGTAGAGTGGCGGCACCTATTTAAATGCCTCCACACACCTACTTTTCTTATCTTCCTTCTTAACTTGGCTTGGCATGCCCCTTCTTACTTATCTCATTACGAACGGCTTTGTAAATCGCTCTTAATGGATCTCCGTTCTTAAATCCTATATAGATTGCGTAAATGTGCAGATTATCCGTTCTTAAAAATACGCACACAAATAGCAACAGTTTCTTAACTGTGAATCAGGTCCTGAAATCTGCCGGAACTAAATTGGTATGCAATCTAGGATTACATTACCTTGCAACAGAAATGATGGTAATGGGATTCCCAATGCTTAGCTGATACAGTATTAACATGTTTACACAATTTATGTATGATTAATAGTTAAAAAGAAATTTTATTTAGGCTGTTAGCAGTATTGATTTGTACCTGCCCAACCACTGATGTAACTACTAATAATGTGAATAATGCACAAACTGCACTTGCTTTGAGTGGACAAGCTATTAACTACAAATTTTAACTAATTCTTCACAGAAATCACTGACTGGCTGTATTTTTGCAAGTATTAAAAAATATGTTACAGTTATTGTGAATTATTGTGTTTTATGTACTAAATCCCTCAAAATAACACAATAAATGTAAGGGTATATTTTTATAATGGCATAAAAATATCATATTGACAGAAAAGAAACATATTTTTGAATAAGAAGTTAAACATTTTTATAAAAACTTTTTTTTTATCAATATAATATTTAGTTTCATCTCCCTGTAGGTTATGATATTGTGAAATTGCAAACCAGTAAGATGGTTTAATCAATGGCATATATAGAATCTCTGTCTATCTCTTAGGAATTGCAGTGATGCTTCCTGGAAAAAAGATCACTCAAGGCAAATGCCACAAAGAATGCTAAGAATGGGATTCATGATTGCAATAGTTTATTTCAAAGATTTGAATTTACTCATAGAAAAAAAGCTACATTACAATAGATTATTGAATCCATAGTATGAAAACAAAATTTAATATACCAGCCGAAACACTGCATATCAATTTATTTGGCATATAGTGGGATAAAGGATACCTTTACATTTGCAATTTTTAAGTTCTTATGCTGCCAGACAATACACATATGAAAAGCATATATATATTATAATGGGACTTGCAGATGATTTTCCTACTCAATGTTCCTAGTGATTGATATAACACTCCAAAAACTGTGGACACTTTATACTATTGCTCTATATACAGCTGAACAAAGCACCCTGCAAGAGTTAAACATCAATCAATGCATAGACTATATTTTGGTATAATTTGTTAGAATTGTGAAATCATTTCACTTATGCAGTGACATTTGTTTTTTTTATTCCAAGACTGACACATAGTAAATCCATTATATTGTGGATATTCATCTCCTAAGGATTGAGGGACTTAGATTGAATAATTGCCTACAGTGCTTAAATTATTACACCAGTACAATGATACTGTGCTATTTACAATTTCTGCACTGCACTACACATACCTCTCGAACTAGTCTTAACAGGAACTAAATACAAAACTGTGAATAATGCAGCAATAAGGAATACCCACTAACGTTGGGAATATTCATTTAATATATACAGACTGAAATAAGAATAAATCAGTCACAGGTTTTCTTGAATTAAAGGGGTTCATAATTTACTTATTACTAATAGCCTTTCTTTTCTTTGGTCAGCCTACACTACACAATTTGCTGAATAATGTGACAAATACTCTGATAATCAACTGAGATTTTAAATCAAGAATGGTTAATTTACCTGATCACCTGACTAGAGGGGGTTTTGTCAGCACTTACACAAACTGTGTATATACATGCACTAACCAGTTAGTGCAATCTGAGGAACAGACAGTGTATGGTAGGTTAAGAATAATATTCCACCCCATTTGTTGAATAAGACACTAACATTTCTTTCCTTCAGATACGTAAACTGCATGTGCAGTACCTATAGAGAGCTGATGTATATACTTTGTGTATATGAGTCAACTCTCTTTATTAATTCTGGAGCCAGTCCTATGTTTCTGACCAAGCCAAGGGTCACAGAGTAAAGCAGTGCTTTTGTAGAAAAAATTTGTCACTCACAACCACCTGGTTTGGATGGCAGGTTCTGGCGGTTTGGATGATAAGCATGAAAAAAATCGGCATGGCGATTTGAACAGTTTCAGAAAATGGTCATCTTGGTGTTTTTAATGGCAAATTCACCATTAGCAAATATAGTGCTTTTGAAAGAACAATTGAACAAAAATGGTGGTTTTAACAAACTTCCCTTGCCCATATGTACTCCTTTAGATGATATTCAGTTCTCATTGACATATTACTGAATGTGTTGCAGTTAAAGACCCTGGCCATTAAGGTATCTTTATTTATATTAATAATTCATAGAAAGGAATAAAGTATAATGAATATTGAATGCTATAGAGATTAATGGTGAATTGCTGCCTGGTACTAATGCTGAGATCAGCTAAGATTATGGCTATTCACACTCCAGCAGTCACTTGCTTTTATATGGAAAGCCAAAAGAAACATTACACATTATTTTTCTCTTCAAAGGAGCAATCAACTGTAATATATAGATACTCAGAAACTGGAAACCTCAAGTAAAAAATGCTGAGCAAGCTTAAATCTCAATGCAAAACAAGTGCCTTTCAGACAGAACAGTAAAAATAAATAAATAAGAAGCACAAAAAAACCCAAAACATTTGCTCTGAAACATATATATTTATTTATATAAAAAACTAACTCCACAGCCCATGGCTTAAGGACACTGCCTTTATATGTATAAAACCAGCAAGTTTAAGATTATGATCATTTTGCAGATTTTTATTTCTCTCGTAATGGAGAGCTCCTATATCGATCACCTAAGCAATTATTGTTTTTTTTTTAAAACTTATGCTTTCCAGCATTGTAAGTAAAAACACAACAGAAATTTAAGGTGCATTGTTCCATTGCACCAACCAGTCATTAACAGATAGTTAACCATCTACTTCTGTATTTCCTGATTGCACTATACTATGATACTGCCATCACATTTGGCATGTTTCAGTCTTGTTACTCCATTGTTGCATCTGAAATAGTGCTAATGTCAAGATCTATTATTGGCGCTTATTTTCCAATGGGGAGTGTGGCACATTTAAAGAGAGGGTGGTTTTAATTGATTTTGGGATGTGGAAAATCCACTAAACTTTGTGATTCTGTAACAGGGCTACTCCTAAAACTGACCCAAAGTTAGGAAAAACTACAAAAAATTATTTTATTTTGCACTTGGACAGACCATTTGTAACCTTGAAAGCTTAATGCTTACAGCTTTTAAACTGTAATTTAGGAATAATAATTGCAATTTTCCCTTTTAGTTCAACATGGTTTTTCCGAGATTTGTTTATTTTTTACTGCTGTTTATTGAGCTTCAAATTACTAACATAAATTAGGTCACAGTGATCTCCCAGTTACTAATAACTGAGTAATAAATGAGTTATGTATTTTATTATTATTATTATTATTATTATTATTAAAAACGCTTATATAGCATCACAAATTGACAGCAATGCTTTACAGAGAACATTACATATCCACATCAGTTCCTGCCCCTAATGGGGCATACTATGCATGCTTAGCTACATACTAAGGTCCCTAAGAGATTCATACATAATTACACACACACACACACGGTTAATTTAGTCTGCATCCAATTAACCTACCAGCATGTTTTTGGCATGTGGGAAGAAACCAGAGCACCTGGAGGAAACCCACACATACAAGAACATATAAACTCGACACAGATAAGGCCTAGTCTGGGAATCGAACTCATGCCCTGTGCACTGTGAGATACAACTGCTATTCACTGAACCACTACATCTGTTGTAACATTAATAATATTTTTATCCGAAGCTTGTTGCTACCTAGTCCTTTATGGGAATTACGGTACTTAGATTAGGAGGAGTACAAGACACTGGGAAACTTATTAATACTATGGACCAGGGAAAATTATAGTGTTCTTTCATGGCAGAACAGGACAATTGTAAAGTGAGCTGTATGTGCACAGTAAATAACTGCAATATTTACAACTGAAAAAAAAAACCCCCAAATTATTGTTTGTTTACATTTGTAAATCAAATCCAATTGTAAATGAATGAGGCATAGGATATAGTGATAAAAAAAAACCTGAGGTAAGTGATGGTCTTAAGGAGGGGGTACTATGTAAGGGTGATGGTGAGAGTGCCGTCATTTCTTTCGTTTACTGTTTATTTAATTACATTCTCTGTTACTATTCTTTATGCTCCAAATGTTGTTTCCACTTTATACTTCTTGTACTTAATATATAGAAATACACCAAAGTGTAGTTGGGAGAGTTATGGCGCTTCCCTACCCCCTTGTAAATTGCCCTGTATTTCAGGGCTGCCTTGACCTGTCAGGGGGTCCACTACCCTGAAAATAGTTTAAAAGCAGAATTAAAGATATTGAATTCCTTCTGGAATTCTATTTGGTCTCGGCGCTCACTGACATAATATCTCTGGTAGATTTTAAATGGGTCACGTGGGTAATGTACTTTTAACCCTCCCCTGATTTGTACTCATAGATTCAAATCTCAATGTTAGTACATTTTCAAGAGTGCATTGATATCAAACGTAATTAGGGTTAGTGATTAGGTATAGATAATGCTTCAATATAATGCACAATGTGATCAAAGCTATCAATGCATAAATATCATATATGTCATATAGAATCCGGATCGATAATAGTTTAAACAATACTGCAGTATACTGAGTGGTTACAGCCCCCAAATACCCTCAGTTCTCCAGTTGGACCTGCGGTATATATTGGGGGATATACACGTTCGTGCCTCGTGGTTCACAGTCTTAAATAGTTCAGATAGTATTAGTCTTAGGCTCACGGTTTGTGAATGTTTCCCTCCGGCTCGATCGCTGCACGTGTTCGCATAGAGTATGCTGTCCTTGTTGTTTGGCGTCACGTCTCCAGGCAACGTCAGCTGTAGTTGCCGCACTGCTGTAAAGTCACTCTGCTCTGTCCGTTCTGCCCGCCCCTTGTTCCTCAGTTCAAGTTGGCGTTCCGATGGAGTTTGGCATAGTGAAAAAACAGAGATGGCCAGATAGTGCAATAGCGTTTTAATCAAGCAATGTTACAATAAAAACTCCAGTAATGTACTCACAGAAGTTGCGGACATCTCTAATGTCCCAATAGCGCTTTTAATAAAATAAAATGATGATCTGTGCTAGACCTAGCCAAACTCCATCGGAACGCCAACTTGAACTGAGGAACAAGGGGCGGGCAGAACGGACAGAGCAGAGTGACTTTACAGCAGTGCGGCAACTACAGCTGACGTTGCCTGGAGACGTGACGCCAAACAACAAGGACAGCATACTCTATGCGAACACGTGCAGCGATCGAGCCGGAGGGAAACATTCACAAACCGTGAGCCTAAGACTAATACTATCTGAACTATTTAAGACTGTGAACCACGAGGCACGAACGTGTATATCCCCCAATATATACCGCAGGTCCAACTGGAGAACTGAGGGTATTTGGGGGCTGTAACCACTCAGTATACTGCAGTATTGTTTAAACTATTATCGATCCGGATTCTATATGACATATATGATATTTATGCATTGATAGCTTTGATCACATTGTGCATTATATTGAAGCATTATCTATACCTAATCACTAACCCTAATTACGTTTGATATCAATGCACTCTTGAAAATGTACTAACATTGAGATTTGAATCTATGAGTACAAATCAGGGGAGGGTTAAAAGTACATTACCCACGTGACCCATTTAAAATCTACCAGAGATATTATGTCAGTGAGCGCCGAGACCAAATAGAATTCCAGAAGGAATTCAATATCTTTAATTCTTGTACTTAATGTTTATTACTATAATTCTTTGCTTTTTACTCATTAATTCTTAAACAAAGAATGTATTTGAAGCAATATTTCAACTTTTTAAATTCATAGTAAAAATTACAATAGAGACAATTGAAATTATTATATATATTTTTTTCTGAGTTTTATGATAATAGCATAGTGATTGTCCAAGCAATCTTGCTGAATAACCACATCCTCATCAACATTTTTATAACATGGGGGATTAGAATTTGGATCAAACTCCATTTCAGAGGGAATTGAGTATCTGGAAATGAAGCATGACATAGGTCCTATTTCAGTGAACAATGCAACTTTGTTGGCCTGTGTAACAACAGAATCCACTACTTCTCCTTTGAACGGCCTGAACACAATAGCCTTATATTTAAATGGATACAAGACGAAACCTCTGCCAGCCTGGATTACACCTACAACAATGTTATCAATTGTGGTAACTGCGATCACAAAACCATATTTGCCAGTACATGGTCAATCGTCAATGCCAGTACATGGACAATAGCATCGTGACTTCTTCCAAGAAATTCTTAGATACTCTAGTTAGATAGAGGTCAAGCATGCCTCCACTCATTCATCCGAATTAACAATAGCCTTGTCCAGAAGGTACTATTATAGACCTCATTAACAAGCAGCAGATAACCTTCAAAAAGTCTTTCATGAATTTGACCCAATTTTTAAACTCTGCTTCAAACAATGCTTTTATATGTTTAGATGATGGAAAAGCCAATTTGGTAAAAACAATTACATTGTTCTAATAAATTATATAATATTATATAATATTCAGTGAACACTACTGATTATACTATTGATTTGCTCTGATTACAACTAAACTACATGCTTCCCTGGAGAGGTCTTGAATAAAAATACAAAAATTAAAAAATACCAGCTGTGTCTGTAATACCAACATGTATTGGTATTCAGGTCAACCATATGACATCTTATATGGGGTTAATGATTAATGATAACCTAATCTAATTTTTTTTATTCTGATATATGTGTTGCTTAACAAGATCCAAATAAATGCTAAAAAAAAACTATAACATAAAAAATCGTGGAAGCTCTGCAAATAAATCACAGTTCACACAGTTGGTAGACAAACTGCTTGAATTCTTCTTAAATACAAGATAGCCAATAAAATATTTTCCCCCTGTATTTAAAAATGGGTGTGGGACGCCGCTGAGAAAAGCCCTTTTTTTGAAAGGGCCGTTTTCGAAACCCCATTTCTAAAGACGAAGCTCATTAGAAACTTAATGCCCTGCCATAGACAGGTAATCGAATATCCCTATTTTCCCTCCCAGACTCTTATACTAATTCTTACCATAACTCTCCCTTCCCTGCAGCCTAACTCTAAGTCTCCCTTCCCCACAGCCAAACCCCAAGACTCCCTTCCCCACAGCCCAACTCTAAGTTTCCCCTTCTAGGCTCCATCCCCTCACAGCCTAACCCTAAGTCTCCCCTTCTCCCATCCATCCCCTCCCCACAGCCTATCCCTAAAACTACCCTACTAAAATACATCCCCTCCCCTGCACTAACCTGTCGAGTCATTTGGGAAGCATTGGGAGGCATCGGGTCCAGTGGCGGTTCTGCAGCAGGATTTCGAAGTAGGGCCTTTTTCAAAAATACTCACAGCCAAAAATTAGCTGTTGGCTGTGGGTAAATTTAAAATGGGTGTTTGCAGCGGTGAACTGAGCCCTTTAAAAACTACTCTAAATCTTTGGACATAACTAACACTTTGGGTTACCATATACACAGATATTTTTTTATGTAGAATCTATTCCTGAGCCACCATTTTGGATAGTATATGCAATTGTTTATTTTTAATGTAGAAAATGCACACTAAAGGTTATTTTTAATGAAGGAAAAGTAGGGCTAATGCCCATAGCAATGAAGAACATTCTAGCTATATCATTTTTATAGCCTCTACAAACTGATTGCTAGAATCTGATATATTTCTCTCAGTAACAACTTCACTTTTCCTCTACAGAAGCTATATTAATATACCTCTAACTTGCCATTCCAAGCTATTTTTCCAGTACAACTACAATTCTTGTTAAGTGGATAATTGCAGTAGAAACTCAGTCAATCTTCCTGATGCTATAAAAACACAGCAGATGTATTAGTCAGAGAAAGCCTATGTCTTGTTTCTTGACGGTTGTTAGGTTGACAGTCAAAAATTCAACTGGTCAAATTGTCGACAGGTCAAAATATCTACAATTAAGTATTATCTTTTATTACATATATATTATCACATATTTGAGATTTTTTACAAGCCACCTGCATTACATTAAGTTTATAGACATAGGCTCAAATCCTGAGCTTATTTGCGTAAGTCCTCTGTGTCGGAACATCTGCGCATACGGACGCCATATTAGGAGCACCCAAAAAACAAATCACACAATGCAAGCAATTTCAGGCGATTTTGCAGCATTGCAGAACAGTACAAGCTGGTATATACTGGTAAGTTGTTGGAGATATCTGAAAATTATCATTTGAAATGTGCTGTAATTGTCAGATAGCCCTTCAGTGTGTACCCAGTTTATGAATGGAGGGAGATATTACCCTTTACAACAAATCAATCAATCAAGTCTTAGCTTAACTAGTGCATTTTACAAATCGATAGAATCTGATTTAGTTATTTTACCAACACATCTACATCTTCTCTTTAGAGGTTTCATTAAATATAATCTAATCTAGAGAGATTAAAAACTTCTGTGCATTTCCCCAACAGGTACATTGAGATACCCCACAATCTAGAGAATTTCACTACACAGAATTCTACTTACATAATCTTTTAGCTTCAATGTATGAATGTTAATGGGAGTTCCAGGTACAACATACCTCTCAACCATACCAGTTTGGACAGGGCAGTCTCTATTTCAATAATCTAACTTTCTGTTTTGTCTTTATTGGGGTAGAATTTGAGAGGCATATCCCTTATTGTTTTTCTGTATAACAATGCCCAATTTAAGCAGCTGAAGGAGATAAGAGGCTGCTTAGCCCTATAAGAATGCTAGGTGTGTTCCCCAGATTTGTCCACTCTCCCTATATTTCCACAACGCCACCCGATGTCCAATGGAGATATGGATGCATTCAATTTAAATTTCCAAGTGTATAAATGTGTTCAAATTTCTTTTACATATATCACATACAGTAAGTAGTAGGATAAAAAGTAAAAGAAACACCAACAAATGTGTATTTAGTGGTCTGAAAACCAATAAAGGAAATAATTTTAATTAACAGCTGTGTTTTTTTTCTGTGGCTCTAGTGCCAATTTTGCTAAGGACATGTTAGCATTCAGATAACTGGTTGCTTTTGAGAACCTCCCTTGGTTACAATTCATTAACACAGATGCAACAGCTTGATGAATTACTGCTTATAAAAACACAGTTGGCAGTTACTAATTAAACAATTATAATAGCATATAAGATATAATATCCCACTAGAAATGTAATAAAGACCATCTGAAATAGATTTGAAGGTAATAATGCAGAACATATTCATGTTATAGACAGAATTCTATTTTTAGTGTGAATAAACATATATATATATATATATATATCAAAATAATGAAGGTAATAGTGTATTATTTTCAATACGTTCAGGTCCCATGCTTATGTGGAAAGGGTTAAGGTGATAGGAGTAAATCTCTGTGTGTCAATTGATAAACAAATAATTTCCCCTCAATAACAAGTTGATTGGATTACAAAACAAGTCGTATTTGAATGTCAAAAACATAAACATAATATATATTAGTTTATTTCCACAGCATGGTAGGTATTGATTCACGGTAGCAGTGGAAATGTATTGTTAGTATACTAAGAGCCGAGGTGGATTCAGATTTAGCGCTATGTTGTCAGGGATTGGAGCTGAGAGCTGGCGATAAAGATTTATCTACATAACTGAGAGCAGTCAATTCAAAAGTTACAGGAAAGAATGGATTTGCCCCCTGACCAGTGAGACATATGGAAACTATTAATCATCACACCAAAATGGCAGGATGGTTTTGTCTCTGCAAATGCCCAGAGCAACTAAATGCCTAGTCGTGGCTCTTCATTCAAGACCTTTTATACTATCTCCAACATCCAACAGTGGCTAAAAATCTATTTATATGTGGACTATGAAGTAACAAATGGCATTCATAACTCATTCATGTAGGAATACTTTATTGGTCACAGTTATGTTTTGTGTGGTATGTAACTCTGAGGGTTGGAAAGCTAATTTACAAATCAACTTTCCTCTAGCTGACTCATTAGCAGTCAGATAGAATACTGTGAAGCTGATACTTACTATATTCAGCATTACAATTACCCCAACCCCAATCCTAACACTAAAACTGGGTACACAATACAGTTTTTTAAAAGATTAGATATTTTCGGACAATTTGAAACATGTTTTAAGGGTGAGCTGTCATTATCTAATCGTTTGATATGTCAATTAAACAGTTTAAAAGACTTGATCAAACAATTGTGTGTACTTTGCAACAATCAGGCATGTAATTATCATGTGACTGGAATTATTATCCGCTTTGAATCAGAACTGCAGGTCCCGGGCCCCAAAACACCTAGAAGTGGCCCTGATGGCAAAACAATACTGGACTGCAGGATTAGGTAAATTGCTAATGTTGCAAAAGAGAAGTAGGGTTAAGAGGTGATATTTCCAAGCTCAGTTCTCAATTACAGTATTAGATAAAGCTGCATTGGTTCAAGGCCTTCAATCAGCAAAGAAGAAAATACAACAATACTGATGTACTCTGTATAAAATCAATCAATCAATTTGAGCTGAGATGTTTTTAATTAGGCTTAACAATGTGAGGTATAAATAGTGATCAATAATAACTAACCTCCTTTATACAGATTCTCACACATTGTCTGTCAACAACTGGGTAAAGTTCACTGTGATCATTAAAGTGGACAATCAAATTCAACATTGATCTTTTAACAGTATTGCTCTTAACTCTAAAGCAGTAGGATTGATATAAACCATTTAGTTAGAAGACTTACAGTTTTTCATTGCAACAGACAGAATAGACCTGAATGAATATTTAACAACATACTGCACTTTATGTTTACTAAACTCTGATAATTAATAACGACAATTTAAAAATAACTAATAATAATTAATCTGATTCAAACCTCCGTGCATGTTCCAGTGGCACACCCCACATATTGAAAATTTTTAAAAAATGGCCAAAAAATTGAAAATTTAAAGAGGGGCGTGGTGTCCAGGTGCTGCGAAAGGGGCCATGTGGGGCAGACTGACATAGAGGAAGATGACAATGACCTGTGCTACAACAGGGAAGCAGGTGGGTGATGATGAATGAGTCACAACAAATTCAACAGTGCTTATGCACTGACACAAGCTCTGGTCCATTGTGTGATATGCTCTACTAATGCATTGTATTCTGATATTGCTATTAGATGTGTACCTTCAAAATAAAATTACGGTTTTAATGTGTGAAAGAAGTAACTTGTAATTCACCTAAAAAAGATAAAAAACAGGACTTGTTACAGCCAATAACCCAGACCTGGGCAATGTACGGCCCGCAGGCCACATGCAGCCCTTTGGCAATCCCTGTCCGGCCCGCGTATTTATTCCAGTCACACGGCTCTCCCTCTTAATCTCACACACACGGCACCCACGGCGCCCACCGGCCAGGCTCCCTGCACCACACACTGTGCTGTATCGCTAGGTCACAAAGACCCTGCGATGCAGCTTAACAATTGAGGCCCAGTGACTGCCCGCGAGTCGCAAGCTACAGAGCCGCAGTGCACGGGCAGTCACTGCCGGCGGCCCCCGCCCCCTGGGTCTCTAGCAACCAGCGCCTGATGACGTGTATCCTGCGGGAGACGGCTTTGCCCTGTCACTTCCTGCTTAAACTTCAGGGTGCTTTAGAGATCCCGTCAGACCGGCATCCAGGGTGAGTCCTCTTTGACCTACACCACAATTCATAAATTTACATAAATATTTACAGAATATTCTTAAACTTCTGATTACCAGTAGCATCTTATCAAAATATACAATTTGCTGCTTTTTATAATGGGAGAAAATTAATATTGAGCAAAATTTATTTCAAGTTATCATTGGTTTGGCCCTCCAACACAGTTCAGATTTTTCATGTTGCCCCCTATAGAAATTAATTGCCCACCCCTGCAATAACCAATGCAATTCCTTAAGAAAGAATTTTTATCATTTTCAAATCTACATTATAAACGTCATGCTTTCACAGGGAATGTTAATGGATGTCTTACATGTCTTGGCAGTCAGATAGTACAACCATATTATCAGTATTGTCATTTTACATATGTTTTTTTTTAACCCTGCCATCATATTAAGTAGCTCTTTACAATTTTAAACAGTCCTTCACATCAACCTCTACCACATAACATTCTTATTCCCTAACATACACACACTCACAATCTCACACACTCACAGGCTAGGGGTAATTTTAGTTTGATGTGGGGTATATTGTGGGTCTGGGATAGGCATATGTGTGCCATGTTTAGATACTTAATCCATTCCTCACAACTGTCCTGATTTCACTTGACTGTCCCGCTGTCCCAACTTCCTACAGTTTGTCCCAATAAGTTGCCTACACTGGAGGCAAGGTTTTTTGTTTTTTTTATTACTATTTTAAGTTTTGCCCCATGCGGTATGACAATGGGGGTGGGACGAGAGCAGAGCTTAAGTGGGGTGAAGGCAGAGCTTATTTGTCCTGTTTTCGAGCTCCAAAATGTAGGGAGGTATGCTAATATACCCCACGTGTATTACAAACATTTCAAATCCCGCTTTCAAAATCCTGCGTTTACCACTGTATTCTGTACACACGGAGTTCTGAAAGTCTGCACGTGAAAGGGAAGTGAGCTTCCAAGTCACTTATGTGTCCAGAACCCTACCTTAAATCCTCTGCACAGATCTGCATCTGTCCGCATGCAGATCCATGCGGATGTGCATACTGCCATACAATCTTTATCATCTACATGCCTATCACCGCCCCTCTTGTGAGGAGATTCGTTTGACGCTCTGTCAAACGAATCTCCTAGCGGATGGAACTAAGTTACGTGCACTAGGAGATCCATTGCGTAAAATCTGGCACGCACATGCACAGCACCAGAAAAACACCTAAGTTCCATAAGCAACTTGTGAAAGTCAGGTGTCATCCACAAATCAGGATCAGGAATAATAATAATTTTAATTGATGATCAGATCCACACTTAAGTAAAATGCTTGTTTTCCACATGCACACACAACACTCTTTTGGTGATGTACTTGCAATATAACCATTATGACTCTATGGGCCTGATCCAGACTAACTCTCTAGCGCTGTGCGTACTAACACACAGCATATCCTCCATGCAATCCCCCTGACACTCCCCCTGTCCAGGCGTAATTACACTCTGTTACATCGGTTGAAGGCTACCCTAACTTGAGCCAGCAAAACAAGAGTGTAATTACGACCAGACCTGACCGTAACTAACTAAGCCGGCCCTCCCTGCCTCATTACCCTAGCTCCCCCCACCTACCTTCCCTAACAGTTGTAATGGCGAGAAATGCCCCCTCAACCGTAACTACGCAACAGTTAGGGACGCCCAATGCAGACAAAAGGATTTCCTAGACTACGCCGGGCAACATCTGCCCGGCAAATGCGCAGATTGGCTAAATAGCCAATCTTACACATACGCCCGCCGTAACTACGGCGGCGGGCATTAGTCTAGATCAGGCCCTATATCCTTAGGATCCTGACTTTGTAATGGAAGTGTTTGTGATGACGGTACAGGATACATACAGCGTGTATGCAGAGTGGGGGGAGGAAGTTTGCTAATTGTACATTAAGAGATGATTTCAACACTTATGTACTCTCCAAGCTTCTGCACCATTTCCACTTTAAATAAGGATGGTGTGGAAATTTTAAGGTATGCTCATCTGTTGTAAGTCCATGTGTGCAAGAGGAGTGGTCTCACCTCGCCCATATGGGAGTTTGAATCCAGTGGAGATGTGACTTCAAAACATCAATACTTTTGTACTTGGAGGTCTGGATCTGGTGCCCAGTGTTTATTAAATGAAGGATCACATTTATGGCGAAAAGTCTGAGGTTGTAGCTTATAATAAACTTTAACTGTTTGCTGGAAAAAGTTGCAATTTCTCAGCTCTTATTAAGTAGTATACTGAAACCTATGATATTATAATTTCAGGAACCCATGCAACATAACAAAACACAAGCAAGTATTGTAAGGTACCCAGATTCTGAGGAGTAACAAAATATTTGGAACCAGTAAATTAAGAAAGCCAAAGCAAAGCATAGGTAATTTCTAATAAAACATGTCAAATTAGACTTCTCTATGGAATATTGAATAATTACTGCTAAAGCCCCTTCAGTACAGTGCAGAACAGAAGATGCACACATACAACTGGCAAATATGGGCCTTCTGCATTCTGATCCCTACCTTAAATGTTCCGATGGAAAAGGTCCATGTACAAAATTCAGTATGAAAGTTCTTACTGTTCAATTAGCATTCCTGATTCCACCGACCAAGTGCATCAAATACGGACGGTGAGTGGGCCCACCCAGCCATTGGAAAAATTTCTGCACCGGAATGCAGCAATGTTCAGCATTGCTCCTTGTACTGTGCATGTGCATTATGAAAGTAAGTCAATTTTTTGCAAGCCAGGTGTGTTACTTATTCTGGATTATTAAGATGTGTGCGCATATGTGGAGTAGGGTAATTGTGACACCTACGCAACACCAGACATGGGGACAATGCAGTATCCAGCCCTTAACTGGTAATAAACCTATGAATATTTAAAAAATGGTTTATTGTAGTTGATTCAGAGGTAGGAGCTTCAGCAAAAATATCGTTA
>WWET01004483.1:83047-96558 GCA_011038615.1 Limnodynastes dumerilii | reverse complement strand
CTACAGATAAATTGCAGGTTCCATTCCTAAATAATTATCTATAAAACCTGATCAAATAGACATTATAGAATTTTTATAAACTGGTGCCATATAATTAACCATGCATGACCCACAGGTAAATGACCCTGGCTCTTTTCTTCTTCTTTTTTTTTTTTACTACAAGTTCATTTTTTCTCCAAGGAAAGCTGTCTTGGCTATTAGTGAGATACATTGGTTTACTTTATCATTGCCTTGAGAGGAGTGAAACCAATTTAGCTAAGTTCCCAAGAGTCTGTTCCATCTGACCTTGGACTGAACAGTCTTATGTCAATACAAACGTTATGTCTGCTATTGATAATACATATTACATATTATTTGTATATAGTATATTATATCATATACAATTCTGATATATGTATTTCCTGTTAATTATATGGTATTATAAGTATAAATATATTATCTGCTATAAAGAGTTTACCAGGTACATATTTGGCAATTTTTTTTTTTTACAAGTTTAAACAAGATTTGATTTGTATTTCCTTTACAAAATGATGCAATGTCAGGAAGCACAGATTTCACAATGTTACTTTAAACACCTAGTAAACCCTGCTGCAGAAGAACCTTGCAGTCAATATTGCTGATAAACATACATGGAACAAATGTACCATGAATGTGAAAATATAGAAGCTAAGTGCAGAAAAATTAATTATCTGCCATAAAAGGAGAGCAAATCAAACAATTTCCAGTCTTTACTAATCCTATTCCATCTTTTTCCCCTCTTTTAGCTGTAAATGCCTAGCTACTGTGTGAGAATGACATCCTGTTGATTTATAAAGTAAGACACAGCAGTCAGCATCATTCCAATAAAACTTCTACTGGCCTCTATCGCCATCTAGCCATACTAATTCCAATTTTCCAACATTCTCAGAAACAGCTATTACAAGCTGTGTTTTTATAACTGTAACTCAAGTAAAAAGAGGAGTAGAATATATTGTATTTGACATGGCACACTTTTGGCTGTCAAAAAGCAACCTTGATGCATACATTTTTTTCTGATTTCTGCTGATGCTAGTGTTGTTGTTATTATTATTAATATTATGATGATTATTATTATTACTACTATAATTTTTTCTAATTATTACTAATATTGGGCCGGATCAAGAACTACGTCCGTCTTCCATAGACGGCCGTAATTCAATGAACAATAGCTACTGCGCATGCGCAGATTACATACAATAGCTACTACGCATGCGCAGTAGCTATTGTTCATTGAATTACGGCCGTCTATGGAAGACGGACGTATTTCTGGATCTGCCCCATTATCCTTAATTTTCAGGGTGTCTCCAGGGCTCTGCAGAACCATAAACAGTACAATCATGACAGGAAAAACAATACTAATAATAATAATATAGGAAATAAAATATTATAGCAATTATATAAAAGAAAATACACTGAAAGCAAAATGTACAACTCTATGGTTAATTAGTACTTACTGTAGAAAACGTATTCTGTGTAACTCGACCAGATCTTGTCATCAGTGTACTGATTGACGAATGAAGCTGTCACTGAAGAATTACAGGCTACCATATGGAATCCACACTCTGACAGCATGTCAAATGCTCTTTCTAGATGTTTGAACTTGAGATAAAACCTGGATGTGTATTTTTCTGGGGCTCTATCTGGATCCCTGCTTTCATTTAGAGTTTCTCCAAAGACTTCTTTGGCTAGAGAGATACGACCACAAACCAGAATTCTTGGAACTCTCCGAAACTTTGCATCTGCTTGGCTTTCTCGACCCATTGTGCACGACCCCCGGTAACCAACTGTGATGAAGCCCCATTTCCTATCTGAAGGCATCAAAGATGAAGAGGGGCATATTCTGGTTTCACTTCCTTGGGAGATTTCCTCAAAGTCACTATGGCAGTAATCATCTGGGCTCTGTTTCACTTCATCAGGTGCTAAAAGTTTCACTAGTTCTGGGAGTAGAAAATATTCAGCTTCTCTTTTCAATCGCCCTTTTTCTGGGAAGTGATCTGGCAAGACTACCTGTCTATCCCTGAGATAGTCAAGAACATAACGGAAAAGAAACCCATCTCGGTCAATGAAGAATCGCCCTTTGGCATCTTTTGCCAAGTCATTTATAGAGTCCCTTTTTGAGGTGAACATCTTCCATAGCAGGGAATGGGGTATACTGGTCAAAGTTGTATGGCGTGTAAAGTAAACTTGCCCACCCACATTTAATTCAACCACCTCTGGAAAAGATTGCAGGATGGTCCCTTGGTCTCTAAGTGGGGCATAAGTTCTGCAGTTTCCACTCAAAGCCATTGTGCTATTATACAGATGCCCTTAAATACAGTATAAAATGTTCAAAAACCTTCAAATAAAATGAGAGTTCAAGGTAAATTTCCACAATGCAAAACTTCTCTTCTGTTTTTTCTCTTTCTGCTTTTGTAATCATGAACCTAATTCCAATTATACATGAGCATAACAGCCTGTGGCACCATCTAGTCCAATTTCCAGTTTAGTAAGAACTTGCTAAAAGAACATAAAAAGCACGAAATCCACTGGGTGCAAGGTCATAGTGATCGGAAAAACACAGAATCTGTCAAAAAGAGAGAACACTTGTAAAATTTGAGGAAAAAATAAAAACATTTTATTGCATGTTTATTTTATATATAAAAAAAATACACGCACACACACACACACACACACACACACACACACACACACACACACACACATATGCACATGCACACACACATACACACACACACTTACACACACATTTGTGCAAATCTAACTATAAACAACTTTAGAAACCTGACAGCAATTTGCAATTAATTGAATTTAGAAGGAATACAACTATTGTAAACATCAATGCCATCTGTTTTGTTAACTATGAACAGTAATGTAAAAGAAAATATTACAATAAATATTATTGATAAAAATTACTATACCTGGGTTGCATAATCCTTTCACTTGAAAAATAAGGTCAATGTATAAAAATTAGTAAAAACACAAAAATATCACACGATAAAAAAAAATCAGAAAGATGAAGCTCTTGGAAGTGTAGAAAGTTATCCACTCCTTTGCTGAATTTTCAACTGTGGTAGTCAGCAAATAAAACAGACTGGCTTGTTATTAGGGGGGAAAAGCTTCCACAAGATGGGATGATGGTTCCTAAATGTCTTGCAAAAAACTCTCACACACAGCAGTCAGCCTGCGTGGAGCAAGATGCTTTTTTGCCACTCCAAGTACTAGCAGGAAGAGAGAGGCTAACATACTTCCAGGTAGGCTGAAAGAAAAAGAAGGGTCTGTACTCAAAGCAAGCAGCAGCATCAGCAGCAGCTGATATTCAGCTCTGGGTGCTTTACTGCTTGATGCTGAGCTTGCTCTGGATGCTGAGTTGGGTGGATCCACAGTTCCCAGGGCTGTTCTGAGATGGTGCTATTTCAGCAGTGCAGGGAAGAAACCAACCAGGGAAATAACTATTACATCATCTTAAAGGAATATAGCTCTTACAGATATAATACAAGCAGAGGATGTGTTTGTGGGTCATCTTGTGTTTAGAGGTAAATTGGCTTTATTCTGATAAACATCGGGAAAATGGTAGTGCTAGGAGCTGCTTAAGCTGCCCTTTCCCCAGGGTGATTTAACCTATTAACCTCCATTTAAATTGTCACATCAAGTATTGATTCTAATTGGTTATGTTGTTTAAGATTACAGCAATTAGGGACAACACCTTCACTTCCAATTATAGTCTTATCTGTGCTTTTGTGAATACATGCATATTTCCTTCGAATTTGCAAACTTTGTGTGCTCTTTGACTGACTGTCATTAAAGGTACATAGGGTGCCTTATACCGTATACAGTGTGTTACAGTATTTGCTCTTTAAATCCTCTGTAAGTGTGAGATTATACTGTTTTATATACAGAATGGAATCTGAGACCTTTCTGTGTGAAAGTTACAATTAGTACCATTAATAAAGAGAAGTGGGCTCTGTATTATATCATTTTCCAGCAGGTTCAAACAGGGACAATGAAGAAGAGGTAGTCAGCAATACTTCAAATGAAGTAGACCTGTAAATATTAGCTATTATTAAAGATAGTCTTTTCATAAATCTACTGAATTATGTGTATTAAAAATGATGGGGAATATATAAAGTTGGGAGCATTACAAAAGGAGTAAACCTAAAACTAGACAAAGCTGAATTGGAGAGTAACAGAATGAAGTGCAATGCAAATCGGTACCTGGACAAATAATGCAGCAATGTAAAGAGTGCAAACAGTTATTTCATTTAGTTTTGCTTTATGTTGCATGGAGGTACAAAAGACTAAACAGCTTTCATTTGAACTATAATTTAGAGTTTAGCTGGAAAGTTCAAACTCTCAACATGAGTTCTATTTATACAGGTTTCTGTTTCTTCTGTAACTCTCAAGGGGCCAGATCCTGAGCTACGTACGCTAGCGTAGTTACGGTAGCCGGAGTTGTAAAAACGCTGTTTCGTATGTACTGTGCATGGCCGCAGCATATGTTATGCCACGTAACTGTGATCATACTTACCTGCCTCGTATCAACAGCATAACTACGAATGAAGGGGCGTGCCAGCCATAAGACACCCCCGTAATTACGATTCGTAGGTGGGGTGAGGCATTTAAATCGTACAGCATGTGCGTGCTTAGGCCTTTACGTATGCCAGTAGTTACGCTTTGAGAAGTTAAGGTAGGGTTTGGCAAGTGTAAAAACAGACAAAGTACGTACGGCCAAGAGGAGTGCCTAGGGGAGTGCATAGTAATTACACTAGCGTAAACACGCTACGCGTTTAAAAATGTAACTAGCCTGTAGGTCTGGATCTGGCCCAAAGGACCTGCTGCTGACTTCTGTGCAATTTCCATATGGTCAGTAAGTCGGCACATGAGAGGGGAGTGAACTCCTCTGTCACTCCTCTCACGTGCAGAGTTCTGGACACTTACATCTCTGCTCTGTCCGAATGCAGATCTGTGCGGATCATCTGCTGCCTTCTTACCTTAATCTGCATGCCTATTCCCACCATTCTGGAGGATTAGAAATGCTGATTTCAAGTAACACCCCCCTGACCGGAAAACTCATCATATGGAAATAAGAACCTGTTCCATATATGAGAGAGCACACTGTACGTGCATGTGCCACATCTTATGCATCAGAACTCTGATCGTATGTTTATGTGAGATGAGAAATCTGTACCATAGGGTGTGACATCACTACTACATCACTTATGTAGGACAAGGCATTACTTAGGACCAGAGATACACAAGGAAATGTTATGGTACGGTAGGGTTCTGAACACGTATGTCAGCTAAGAGAGAGGAGTGCCATGTACACATTATCCTCTGTAGTGTATAACTTGGGTACGCATGCATACATAAAACAATCTTAAATCTGGATCCATCCCTAAGTACGAACTAATTACCTTCTTAGTTTTTGATCTGTCCAAAACCCTGTATCTGTCCAAGCTGGCTGCTTCTATTTCTATTTTGCTTATAGCACACAAATAGTTAACTCCAAAAATTACACTATAATTTAGAATTGAGCTAGTAAAATGACCTTTCAACTCTATCTGCACATTTTACATTTGCTTCCCCCTATAGTTCAACATCCTTTTGTTCCTTTTTTTTGCTGTGACTCCCAGCTGCGAAAAAGCCCACATATGCTTTAGTCATTTTTCTTTTTCAAAGCAATACAATTGCAAGCCTGTGGTCACCACTGATTCAAATGAAAGAACACCTTTGTTCTGTTATTTATGGAGCCTTTGGAAGAGAAGCATACTGTCCAAATAAAAATGTTACTGACTACAATTTTTTTCTGCATCAAGACTAAATTATTTAGCAATCGAATCTTTTAACTCACCTATTTGGGTCATTGTTTACTGTCTGTTGTGATCATAAATGCAAACACCTTATTTTGACACACTAGGTTCAGTGAGCATCTTTAAATCTAAAGTTTTCATGAACGAGGTTTCTTACACGCTAACATCATCAATAGTCCCCCATGACAGCCAACGAAAGGCAGAGACAGATTCATTATGCATGCACATAGCAGTTAGCAAATCAGAAATATACAATTCCTTTCAGCTATTAAGACAGGAACTAGACTAAATCTGGATACCCACTGCAGCTTTTTCTGCCGATAATCATGCAGATCACACTGCACATGCTGCAGAATCGTCTGAAACAGATTCTGATTATTTGATTTGATTTTTGGGAGCTCCTAACTTTTGCAATCAACGATGTCCCAATGTCTGTAGAAAACTTCAGTGAGAACTGACACAGTCTTCACTGCAACAAATCCTATTCATATTTACAAGTGTCACCTTGTGGGCGACAATATCATTGCAATATTTATTTGAACAATTTGTGAGATTCTCCAAAATCTCCTGCTCCGTTTTTCTTCCAATTTTAGTTTTATTAAAGCCAGGAATTTATCATTTTGGTGGGAGAAAAACTTATCATACTAACTGATAAGAATAGAAAGGTAATAGAATATCCTCTACTGTCCAGTCCTCCAAGCTCTGCCTTAAAAGTGACCTCTTCAGACAAGCTTACCTAATTCCTCAACCTATTTCATAACATGTATCTACCCAATTTAAAACAACTTAGCTATTAAGTTTTTCTTTCTGTATCATGTTTAACACAAACTTTTGCACGTTTTCTATATTAAAATTACTCTCAGTTTTGAGACTAACACTGTTGTATGACTGGATCTTACAGAGCATTGAGCACTTTTACCATACTATCAATCTGGTCCATTGTGTGATTTATAGCAGTTACCCTTATGTATCAATCATCAATGTCCTTTAGAGCTTGTGAGCAGGGTCCTCTTACCCACTCAGTGTATCTGTTACCACTCAGTCTTATTATAATAATTGTTAAAATTGTTAAGTGCTACATAATATGATGATGCTATATAAAAACCTAATAATTAAACAAACAAATAAATAAATAAATACATAAATAAATGAATAAATAAATAAATATAAAGAAAGAAAATCATATACATAATACCATACCAGCAGCAACATCATATTTAAACAACCAATATATGAATAATAACTGCAAATATAACAAACTATTATAATAAATAAGCTTATACTAAGTATCCTTTGGTACTCCCCATATAAACTTGTTTTAGAGGAGCTCCCTTTTTAAATACAAAGGATGCTTAGCAAAAATTCCTTTATTGTATTAGTAAGTTATTTAAACAGTTGTTATCTATTTATTGATTGAATAAATGTTTATCTAATGTTTTCTTACTATATACACAATGTAGCAATCAATAGACACGTTTATTGTTTTTGTCATATTATCAGGATATGAATTTTGTTCTTTGGAATTTGATTTTGACCATAAGATAAAGATTTCAAAACACATGAGAAGAAAAAAGGCTTATTCTTGGTGCACTCACTTTTTTCCTTATGTTCATCAATAACCATTTTTGTTATTGAAATATGCTCTTTTTTAATTAATATGAAAAAAATAATAATGCATAATACATAGAATGCAACTTCACTACTTACACTAACATTCTCCAATCTCCTCTCTTTCATGTTCCCTGTGCGACTTTAAACCCTGTACTCTCACCATATCTCTGCAACCCTCATTCTCTTTCCCCCTTTATCTTTCTAAACCCCAATCTGTTTCTTTTGTGTCTCTTTTCCCTGTGTATTTTTAACCTCTCACCATGTGTCTCTCTAACTCCTACTCTCTCCCCATGTGTCTTACTTTCTTTCCCTCATTTTCTTTAGCCCTGTGTCTCTTTAATCCGTGCCTCCCCCGCCTAATACCCCTCCACCATTTTCGTTACATATCTTTATCCTGTGTCTTTTTATTCTGTGGATCTGCAGTTCCGACTCTGCAGCAGGATGGCCTCATCTACCAACTAGATTTTTCAGCTGTGAGCAGCGAGATACTGATTTGGAGCTCTTGTAACACGAAGTAACTGCTCATAGTAGCTGTAGATTGCAACAATAGATGCAAGGACACATTCCCTGATCAGCAATTACTTAAGCTTTTTAGCAGCTGCAGGTCAATAAACATGATGCCATGTCTGCTGCCAGAGCTTTGTGGATGGTGATGGGCTCCCTGTTTCTGAGGCCCTCTTGTGTGTGGTGGATCCGGCCCTGCATCTATCATATTTTTTCTTAAAACTGAAAAACATGTTTGACAGACAGGTATATACTAATAATCATCATCATCATTATCATCATCATGATCCTCATCATAAGTATATATAGCATATAAGTAAAAAAAAATTATATAAGTATATAAAATATTTAAATTATTTTATACGTTTTATAAGTGTTTCATTAAAATCTCAGTTCAGTCGTCTTTATAAATGTTCCACAAGAATTGTTCTTGTCCTTACATTTTACTAATGTTCAATAATGTATTTGAAAATTCACACTAGTAATGTTAATGCAAAAACTGTGCAATAAAATTAGCAGTAATTCCTTTCTGGATACAAAGAAATATAATTAGTTTACACTGTTTTATCAAAGCTTGTAGTCAATAAACAATAGTGTAACAAGCTTTACTGTTAAGGGTCAACATGTCAAAATATAATAGTTATTATTATTTATACTATTTATGTTATGTTTTATTTCTTATGACATACACCAGGATAGGTCTAGTAATTCCCTAAATAGATGCCAGACAACCCAATATTTTCACACTATTTTATACTTGGGCACTTGCAGAAGCAAACAAATGGGCCGTACAGTCAAGGAGCTTGACAAATATTTCTACCATAACAAATATAAATCATTACAGTAGGCCTGTCATGCTCACTCAGGGCTGCATCTGTATCATTAGTCAGTTTAGCACCACCTGTATTTCTCCTATGTTGGTTTGGTTGTGTATATCTCTGGCCAATTCAGACCAATAGATGTCAAGAAAAAAGCAGTATATATGATTCAGATCTTTTCATTATTATTGATCAATTATATTCTTTTGGAATACCCCAGTGCCAGCCTCAAGCATTAGTAGGTTAGTATCTTACATGACAAACCAAATTCCTAATTTGAGTTGAGTCTTACAGAGGTAGAAGCTGAAAGGTAATGACCACTATGCATTTGTGGTAACTCTTAACAAGCAAGGTATATCAGATCACAAAGCTTGTTTGTTATACACAGAACAGTCTATTTCTAACTCTGACAAGCTCCCAAGATGCATGTAAGTTTGTAAAGTGCAGTCAACAATCTAGAAATTGGTTTAGCAGACTGCAGCCTAGGGTACAAGGACCGTATTCACAGATACCTTTTCACGTGGTGTTGCGTGCGTATTTTTAGGTACAGTTTAACGGTGCATGCGTAGTAACTTTATTTCCGTAAGTTACATAAAATATATGCACTTAAGTGCTTTAGGTACGGACATGTGAATCGCACTTGGGGACATATGTACGGATGGGCGGGGTAAAAATACGTACTTGAAAATTAACATGAAAGTGGGTGGGGGCAGGCATATAAATGAACGCTTGAAGGTGCGGCTATAAAGAATTGCACATATGGTAGACATATACGCACATAAGTACACACGTAAAGAACAGAGTGGTCTATGGAAGTGTAAGTCTACAATTGCACGGCCGGGAGAGGGGAGTGTCGCGGGTGTTGGTGGGTGTTGCCTTGCTGTGTGCGTCTGTATAATTGCGTACTTTTAAGAAACGGATCTGTGAATACAGCCCCAAGTCTTTATGGGATGCCTACCTACTTTAGGGGGCTGGAGCTTGGATGCTTAAAATTGTTGATGTATTTAAAAATATAGTGTAAACATTGGAGCAAGTCTCAGAGTAAAGGTAGACAGTTTATGTCTACCGTGTAGAATCTTTAGTATAAACAGGTGTAAATTTCTATGTTAGTTCCATGCCTAGAGTTGCCACTTTTTTTTGAGTAATATGGCCCAGTGACAGGGTGCAAGAGGGACATCAATCTTTTGAGGGTCTGCAGTGTTCGCTTGCTGTCCAGGGTTATTCTGTATTCCATGACAGAGCCTAATGGCAAAATTACTGTCTCTGAACTCTAGCATGGAGCCTCTGTGATCTGCCTCCCAGAAGGGCAGTACATAAAGCCATGATGGAAAGAAGGTAGATTAATATGTGTGAAGTGCAGACATTAATGTATGTATGTATGTATTTATTTAAACAAATTATCACTTTTATGGATATGATGGAAAAAAAGCATAGAAAATGCTTACAGATGAAGAGCACATCACTGCTAATCTGTGTCTTTGTTGTTACATTATAAATTAGTTTAATTAGCTATTAAAAAAATGGGATACAAAAATGAATCTGTTTGATGGTAAAATAGTAAAATGCAGCATACTAATCTAATAAATGATTATTAATGTAAAGTAAAGTCACTATTTTTGAGGATAACAATTTACCAATATTAAAAGAGAACATGTTTTTTAAACAAGAAACGAGATGTAATGTGTTCCCTTTTTCTTGCTGCTGGATACATTGACTACAGCAGAGATCCCAGACTACTGGATAAAGACTTGAAACATTCATTGGAGAGTTAATTATGATGGGTGGTTATGGATTTTTAATAACCTACCTTGTGCTGCCTATTCAGTACTTTTTTTTGTAAGAAAAAAGGTGCTGGAACTCACATCAACTCAGGCGTGACCACACGACCAATCACAATCCGAGCAGTGCCATCACAACCAGCGCAGACGAAGTATGCATGCATTGGACTCAACACACAAGCAGCCCACATGCACCATGCAAGGAGAGGCATTGTCCATGCGTAGTTTCCTTCTTAAAAAGGAAACTACGCATGGTAATATAAGGTAGCACTATGGCACTCTTAAGTGCCATAAGGTACCTAAAAATGAAGGGGGGGGGGTTAGGGGCTGCACCAGTGAGTTAGGTGCGGTTCTGTTGCACCTAACTCACTATTAGGTGAGGATATGGTCCATTTACCAACTGATAACTGATGCAGCTACACAAATCAGGGATACTTGTAATGTTGCAATTGTTGCTATGTGATGCAACATCATTGTTTGCAAACAATCAAAATGTGTTTCTGCACACAACGTTATCACATCATATATATATAATGTGTATGTGTTTGTGTATGTATATATAGTTCACAGAAATTTAAGCATGTGCGCATTTTGAACACATGATGAATTGGGGTGGAAAAGAGACACCCAAAATAAGCTCCACACTAAATGCTTTTTAACTATTTGTTTCTGGTACACGTGTTATTTTTGAACTATACCTAGTACAATAATTGTTTTTATTGGACAATGGTATCTTCCCCTACTTTGTTTACTTTATTTCAATTCTGCCTTGCTCTTCTAGACTGCAGATCTCTGAAAATACTCCCCTACTCCCTTTCCTGAATATATATATATATATATATATATATATATATATATATATGTTATCAATAGTGTATTTATAAAACTAAATAGATAAAAATAAAGGGTACTTTCTCATCTTTGTGCCCCCCTGCAGGAGGCCGCTGTTTACGCTACTTACGTATTTTTAGCAGAGGGCGCGCTCAGGTGCTGTGTCCCCGGCACAGTGACCATACAGACGGTCCATGTAATGTATACACAGGGTATATAGAGGGAGGAGGAGGGTGTCCCCGGTACAGCAACATGTCTGGTCTCCAGAGGCCGGCTCCCGCTGCACAGAACATCACCCTCAGCCTGAAGCAAGTGAAAGAAGCGCTTTGCCCATATGGTCCTGTCCATGTAATGTGCACACAGGGTATATAGAGGGAGGAGGAGGAGGGTGTCCCAGGTACAGCAACATGTCCGGTCTCCAGAGGCCGGCTCCCGCCGCACAGAACATCAACCTCAGCCAGGAGCAAGTAAAAGAACCGCTTTGCCCGTCTGGTGAAATCCTTCGAGGCCCAGTATCCAGAGATTGTGGCTATGTCCAACAATCAAAAAAATCTTTCTTCTTGTCGTCTCTGCCGCTGCCCCAGGGGGGAAACACCCCAATAATAGTCCATGTGACCTCAACAACTCAGAACTTCTCCACCTCTGGATCAGACAGGAGCTCACTCTCTACTTGTGCAAAGTTAAGCACCTTACATAGCGGATAAGTAAGTTACGTAGTGGGGGCCGCAAAGATGAGGAAGTAAAAGTAATGTCTATGACTTTTTTAAACTTGTTGTTTCTTTCTTTATTCATCTCAGTCAAGACAGACTGAATATCTTAATTTTTGTAATTTAATTCTGGAAAAGACAGTTTAAAACATATGTACAACACACACAGTACATTTAATACAGAACTCACCAACCCCTGCTGAGTCCTCACCTCCTTGCTGTCCTCCAGGCTCCCGTGTAGCAGCTCCCACACAGCTCATTCTCAGCCCTGAAATGTCTCATGAGATTGATGATGTCATTAATCTCGTGAGACCTTATCAGCTTCGCGGCACCCGCACAGCTAGTTTGCAAATAAACCGAGGCACCTGCCCAGGAACGGGATTTTGCTGTAACTGAATGCTAAAGTAAGCCTTTTTTTTATTTAAAAGCTTAGTTTAGCATGTAGTTTAAGGACAGTCCGTTCCTGGGCAGGTGCCTCGACTTATATGCAAACTAGCTACGCACTTTTATCACACTGTCGCCTGTGCTCAGCAGCCGCAGACCTTTTAAGCTCTTGGCTTCAGCAGTGCTATGGCTGGCCCTGCTACCCATCGGCCAATTTGCCTGAAATTAAAGATGGCAAGTCCAGCCCTGTGTTCATTTCTCAAACTATTATTTTGTCCAATATCCTGAATTGCTTATTGCTATGTTACCATTATAATACATGTACAGGGACATAGGACCTGATCCAAAGTAGTAGCTCATCCGCATTGCAAATGTACTATAAGTCCTATTCAGAGTTGCGTTTTCAGCATCTCTGATTGGGACCTAGGGAACAGGGCTAGACGTGTCCCACTCTACCCACAGTTGGAGCCACAAGCCTCTGCTACTTAACCATTTTAATGAGCTAAATGCTTACATTTGCAGCATTTAAATACTTTTTCAGACGGTACATGAATTTATAAATAAATAAAATGTTAAATATTTTTAATTATTAATAAAATTTAATTAAAACATAATTAAAAAAATGTCAGAAGTGCAGGCCCTTTTTTCTGTTGCTGCGACTATTTAAATGAGGGAAAACACCTTTTTTCTCATTTAAATATCATGGAACGTGTAGTTCCACTTTCACAGAGCAGACAGAAACAGACACAGACCATGCACAGTGCTCACTCCTGCTGTACTTGCATCAGAAAATGCAGCTCAGGATCAGCTCCATAATGTAAAGTTGCATGAACTGAATTGAACCTTTTCCTTGCTATTATAAATGCCACCGTGTTCATTAGTAGTTTGCTTTTATTTCTTTTACAGCTATGAATACATATTTTTACTGATGAAGTAGGACTCAGCTTGTTATCCCCAGGCCCCACAGTTCATTTTGGAGAGGGCAATGCAGCTAGTCAGCTTGATTTAAAAAATGCCCTTATCCCCTCATACACACAAACACTGTTTTAAATT